>JAXGGA010006250.1:0-71250 GCA_038373865.1 Uloborus plumipes
ATGATGAAGACAAATAGTTTTTAACTCGTTGCTTGTATCGATTCTTAATTTCAATAGAGTTAACTCAGTTTTCAGAGAGATTAGTAATACTCTTTGTGTCCTTTTTCTTGACAAAACTAAACAAATGACAATCACTCTGAGTAACTTCTCCATTTTTTTAAATAACAATATTAGAACAAAAAATATTCACATACACAATAACAACTAAAGCATACACTAATAGGAAATCAAAATCAGAACATGAATTCAAAACTCAATCATATGTGTTACTCCAGCAACAGTTGACTTAATGACTGGTTAAGGCAGTACTCTTCTGTTTTTACCAGTTTCATGGGTGGGAAATGGGAGAACCCCAAGCATCAAAGCCATATGCAACTGCAGAATCTCAAACCACACATATATAAACAAGTCAAGGCAATGTGTTCTGTTTCAAAAAAGGCTTCACACCTGTTTCATAAATGAGCTAACAGCCTCTCAAAGGGATTTTAGTTACTTTGCTTATTTTAATTCAGCACTGAGAAGTGCAGGAGGAGGGGAGCTCTTATTTATGACTTGATGAATAGTGGGGGATGATAAGTGTGTGTGTGTGTGTGAGGGACAGTGTCTTAAAAATCAACTGTTATTTTCTTTTTTCTAATTCTCATTTTGGGTTTGAAAATTTCTAGAGAATAAGTTAGTTTAAACAATATCTTAAAAGTAAAGAAAATTAATGACTGAAGTGTAAAACTACAAATATGATTTCTTTTTATGCTCTAAAATACATTAGATCACTCATAAAAAATAAAAAGAAATGAAGGGATTATTTACTGCTAGCTTAATTTTTGAAATTACTAGAGCATGTACGTATAATTAAAATATATTTTAATATTATGTATGTTCCTTGAGGTAGGTTTTCAAGGATTTTCATTTCAAAGATGCGTTTATTGAATAAGTTATCATTACATCTAATTTTGTAATTAAAATTTTTTATTGCAATTTTTTATATTTTATGATGTGTATTCAAGATAAGAGTGTGTTCTGGACTATCTCTACTAATAATAAAGCTGAAGGTGGTTCTGTCTGTCCTTCTTTCTTTCTGTCTGTCTGTCACGCGCGTAGCGCCAAAACCGTTCGGTCGATTTTCATGCCACTTGGCACAAAATTAGTTTGTAGCATGTAGTTTTGCACCTCGAAGCGATTTTTCGAACATTCCATTTCGTTCTTTTTCTATTCGAATTCTTAGAGGAAATTCGATAAAATAGGGAAGAAATATTCCATACACATTTTCAAGTCTTATGTCATTCGAAAGCTTGAAATTTTCTGCACAAAATGACGTTTTTTCGAAGTTTCTACGATCATCAGGAGAGCTGTAAGAATTGTTTTTAGAATCCCGAAATTCAAGGCTTACCTTCAGTAAAGCAAGCCAAACGATTCTAAAATGGCTTTGCTCGCGAATAAAATTTGTTTGAAAATAGAGATGAAATGAATTATTTTATCAACGGAAATCAACTTTTCATGTTGTTACCATGGTTACGTTTTTATTTCGTTCTTTTTCCCTTAATAATTTTAAAAATGTATTTGTTTTTGTAACAATCCAAACTCCAAGCCTTATTAAAATTAGTCAAATGAAATATTAAAAACCGTGATAAGATGGCACCTGTCAATCAAATGAGAAATCGAGTCCTTTCCTTAAAATACAGGATACCATTCTAAATTTATCGTCTGCAAAACATATTTTACTTCATTATTAATTTATTTCAATATAAATTGCAGCAAATGGCTTGAGTGAACGAATTTAGCTTTTAATTTATCGTTTGCTGGTTGATCTTTGTCAATGTTTATTGTTTTTATTATCGTTGTGAAGAATAATGCACGAAATTTCTATGACTAATACTTAAAATTTTTAGGATCAGTTGAGTTTAAAAGAAAAAATTGCTCCAAATATACTTTTGCAATGTGATTATTTATTGTTGGACTGTAATTTGCAGCAATAATTGCATTTAATAAATAATGAAAGACAATATTAAAAATTATTTTTTTGGCGACTTTTTTACAATTTGGCATTCAATTCTATTTCAGTATATTTACTTCTATCTTATTGCGATATTGCAACGTTCTTTCTAAAGTATGTCATTTCGGAAAATGTATTATTTTGTTTTTGAAGTTAGGAAAGAAAACTTTCTTCTTCTTTTAAACTTTGGTAAGATTTCTGTTGGTTTCTGTGAGCAACAAAATTTTTCTTATTTTTTCTTTTGGCTTATTTTTGTGCACCTATCTTTGGGGTTGCATTCGAATGTCCCCAAGGGGGTGATTTACCCCTTTTATGGGGTAATCAGGGCTTTCAATGCAGACCAAAGTGATATGAATTGGCGCGACCACTTGGCGATATCTCGCCAAGCTTTTGGTCACCAAGTGTTTGACGCCAATTTGGCAACATATCGCCAAGTTGGCAATAAATTTAGCGAAAAAAAATTTTTTTTGGGTTCAATTTGGCGCTATTGGCGATATTTTGCGAAAAATCTACTGAATGATGTTAAAATCGGCGATATTTAGGAGATTAATCATTGTAAAACATTTTTTTGCATTGTTTCGTGGCAAACTAGGGATGCAAATGTTTGAATTGTTATCTTACTCACTTCAAGCACTATTTTAGCACTTAAGGCATCTACTAAGAAATTTACACGTAAAAGGAAGTAGTGTAGGGTCCATACCAAATTTTTATATCATACTTTGAAGGAATTATAGTTGAATTATAACTAAAATAGAGTATTTTTTTCTGCTATATCATTTTTTTACAAATGAACTTTTAATTTTATACCACGGGCAAAGCCGTGCGGGTACCGCTAGTACTGCATAAATTATTAGTCAGATTTTTACCCTTCAAGAGCAAGGCTGGTGCTAAAGGTTTTTTTTTTCATATTACTATCTTAAAAAAAATGTTTTTTACCCTAAATTTAAATGAAGGAGTGTAAAAACCATCAAAGTTTTTTTTTTTTGTGTGATAAAATGCATCTTTTAGATCAGAAATGTAAAAAAAATGGGGGGATTATTTACTACCCTCTTGGAGATATCTCATTTTAAGTAAAGCTCTATACTTGGTTAAAATAACACACTAAATTGTACTTCAGGAATTTTTCATATTTTTTTATAGATACTTACTCAGAAAATTATATTTTTTCTATAACTCTTGCACAATCAGGTACATTGAAAAAAAAAATCATCAATATTGGTTGGTAAATACGGAAGTTATGATTTATTTTCTGCATAAACGCGAACTGGCTTTCCTGCGCGCCATCGGCAAAAATCGTGAAATTTCAAAAACTTTGACACTCCATAAAATCTAAACCATTTGAGATAGAGCAAAAAAATTTTGCATTCTTTCTCAACTCTATAAAAGGAACAATTATGCCAAGTTTTAGCAAAATCCGAGACTATGGGTGTCATGACTGGGTTGAAGTGATATGGATTGACACTCCTTTAATTTTATTTTTGACCGAGGAACTATAGCTGAACCTAATTTAACCTGGCAGTATTGTGAAGGGTAAACAAATCCTAATCACACCAATTACGAAGCTGCCAGACTACGTTTGTCTCGTAGTTATAGTAAAAAAAGAAATTTTGAAAATTACTTTTGATATCTAAACTAATTCAATTCAATGCCTGCTTGTGCATCATGAAGTAGAATTTGTACATAGCTACAATACAATGAACGCATAAAAGCTTATCTTTAGGCAGAAAGTTGAAAATTTTACTGTTTTTGTATTTTTCTCATAGTAGAATTCTTGATTTCTTCAGTTTTTATTTTTACATGTCTGTAAGAGGGTATATATACAATTTAAATCAGATAATTAAAATTAGTGGTGTAACTCATTGGCTTATACATCCAGCAACAACTTTTTATTCCATTATTCCATTTGCTGGCTGTAGAACAGACAGGCTTACCATCAACTATAGATTTTTTTTTACTGCTTCTTCCTATCATACTTAAGTAAACTTAAGTTTTTCTCAAATATTTGAAGTAAATTGGCATGAAAAGGGTTTTGTTGTATCTTTGAAATTGGTACACCAGATACTTTTTTTGTTGAATTTTTTGGTATTGTCCCTTCTGAAAGCTGTTTTGATGCATTTTAACTCTTAGGTGTCAAGCAATCCAGTTATTATTTTGATTAAGTATGGCATACACTTGTAAAATATTTTTCTCCAATGTTTAAAATTAAGGCTGTTATTTTACATAAAAGTGAATGTGCACTGACTTTTTAAGAGTAGATAATTCCAAGAATAAAAGATTTTCTATGAAGGTTTTTGTTTATTTTATTAAGTGGTCTTATTAAAATGCTGCATTTATTTCATGCTTGTTATTTATTTTTTAAATGTGTTATTGATTTATTCTGAAATTTTCTATGGAAAATAATATTTTCCTTTTCTTAGCAGGGTTTGGCCATTCCTGCTTCTCTAGCAGCAACCACACAAGTAGCAAATGTAAATGTAAGTTGTATTCAAAATCCTTCCGAATGATTTGGTATTTATCTAAAAAAAAATGATGTGAGGTGAAAAAAAAGTCAAAACTATGTAAAACTAATCAAATCAAATGCAAAAATTAATATCAAATGTGGTATGATTGCTTTAAAGCTTTAGACAAGTCATACAAATACAAATACAAATGTGACGACCAGCAACAGGCTCTGGGCCCAACTGGGCTGGTCCTAGTCAAATTATAGATCCCAATGAAGATCAATGGCCCTCTTAAAACTATCTACTCCCTTGCTCCTCACCGCCTCTTCCGGTAAACTATTCCAAGTTCCCACTACTCTGCTAAAATAGTAATTTTTCCGAATTTCCAGGTTATCCTGAGATTTAAACAGCTTATAACAATGACCCCTTGTCCTGCTTTCCGTGCAGAAATTTAACCCTATAACATCTTTCATTTTGATAAATTTAAACAACTGAATCATGTCCCCTCTGGTTCTCCTTTGCTCAAGACTATACATATTAAGCATTCTAAGTCTGGAATCATAGTCTAAATTAGAAAGTCCTTTCACTAACTTTGTAGCCCTCCTTTGTACCCTTTCCAATAAATTAATATCTTTCTTAAGGTAAGGAGACCAAAACTGAACAGCATACTCTAAATGAGGTCTTACCAAACTTCTATATAAAGGCAGAAGAACCTTCTTAGATTTGTTTGAAATAGATCTATTTATAAACCCAAGCATCCTATTGGCTTTGTTACTAGCTATGCTGCACTGTTGACTAAACTTGAAGTCTTGATTTATTAAGACACCTAGATCCATAACATTTTCTGCCTTACTAATGACTGAACCCTGTAAATAATAGCTTGTATGCTTATTCCCATGACCTAAATGCAGCACTTGACATTTCCCAACATTTACTGCCATGCCCCACTTGTCTGCCCACTTAGTAATATGATCCAAATCCTCTTGCAGCTGATTTACTTGTTCATCATTTTCTACAACCCCCATAACTTTGACATCATCAGCAAAACAATTCATGTTTCCAGAAACATTTTCATGAATATCATTCATAAAAATAATAAACAAAAGTGGACCTAAAACTGATCCTTGGGGAACCCCACTTAAAACCTCACTCCATTTAGAATGATTACCCCTTACAACTACTCTTTGTTTCCTTCCTGTCAGCCAATTCCTAACCCAAACTAAAATTTTACCTCCAATTCCTATATCAGCTAATTTACTGAGTAGTGCAACATGCGGTACCTTATCGAAAGCTTTTTGAAAATCAATGTAAACAATATCTACACACTTTTTGTTATCTAAAGCCATGGTGACCTTGTCATAAAAATGTAATAAATTAGTAGCACACGATTTACCTTTCCTGAAACCATACTGCAAACTAGTCAACAGACTATTATTTTCTAAGAAATCCATAATCTTAATTTTTAATAAAGTTTCAAAAATTTTGCAAACCACTGAAGTAAGACTGACAGGTCTATAATTTCCTGCATTACCTCTAGACCCTTTCTTGAAGAGTGGCGTAATGTTAGCCAATTTCCAGTCCTCTGGCACTGTCCCTGAGTTATACGAAGCATTGAAAATTTTTACAATAGTATCTACTAATTCCTCAGCACATTCAACTAGAATTTTTGGGTAAATATTATCTGGTCCCGGAGCTTTAGTTGTTTTAATTTTTTTCAAATGAAGTAAAACGTCCTCCCTAGAAAAAACAAAATCCTCAAGCTGTAGAGTAGCTTGTGTCTTACTTGTGTCAACTGTTGAGATACAGTTATCGTTAAAAACACTGGAAAAAAAGTCATTTAGAACATTAGCAATATCCCCATCATTCTGAATTAAATTTCCATGCTCATCAACCAGTGGCCCAATTTGACTATTTCGAACTTTCCCAGAATTTGCGTAAGCAAAAAACCCCTTTGGGTTCCTGTCAATATTATCTGCAAGCTTTTGTTCCAATTCTCTTTTCTGAAACCGTACCAAATACTTAAAACTACGCCTAGCCTCACAATACTGTAGCCTATCTGCGCTGTGACCAGTTTCTTTTAATCGACGAAAAGCAGCTTGCTTACGGTTTAGAGTATCCTTAGTTTCACTAGTGAACCACATGGGCCAAATTTTTGTGTTTACCCCTTTTCTCCTAAAAGGAACATAATCCCCAACTGTTTTTGCTAGTTTTTCCTTAAACTCAGTCCACTGCAGATTTACCTCGCTATTGTCCAAACCTGATGAAAAAACAGTTTTCAAACTCTGCCTGAGTGCGACAAAATCAGTATTTCTGAAATTAGGCACAATCCTAAAATTTTTGTCTTTGTGCATATCAAACTTAATCCCAAACCTAATACTGTTGTGGTCACTATCCCCAATATGCTCCCCTACACATAATGCCTGAACAGAACCTTCAACATTGCAGAAAACTAGATCCAAAACAGCATCCTGCCGTGTTCCCCCAGAAACAACTTGATCTAAGAAACAGTCACCAATTACTTTTAGAAATTCCTCTTCTTTACTATTATTGGGGTAAGAATTATTCCAATTAATGCCCGGAAAATTGAAATCCCCCATTATAATTACCGGTCCCTTACTCGACATGTCTCTAATAATACGATACATCTCTTCATCTTGACCCTGGCTTAGATTAGGTGGCCTGTAAATGTTACCCAAACGCAATTTTTTACCCTTACTGCTCATCAGTTCTAGCCAAACCATGTCAATATCATTAGGTTTGTCATTTATTGCAAATTCATTGCAAGTTAAAGTATCCCTAACATAAAACAAAACCCCACCACCTCTTTTACCTGCTCTATCTTGTCTAAACAAATTATACCCAGCAATACACAATAAATCATCATCATTTTTGGTAGCCCATGTCTCGGTAACTCCAATAATATCCAACTTCTCATCTATAATTATGCTTTTCAATTCTTCCATCTTGTTCCTAATACTGCGAGCATTGGTATAGAAAACCTTAAGCATGCTCAACTTGCTTTTATTCAACCCCTTGCGATTTCTTGAATCGAAATTGTTAAAATGACTGCTCTTATTCGTCTCCCTATTACTATTTCTAATAAAACCTAAAGAGTTTGCATTCTTTTGAAAACTGCTCCTTGAACCATGCCCCCCATTCCAACTTAGTTTTTTGACTCAGAAGCCTCTAAAACCAAACCACTAACCATTTTGACCCCTATAGAACTCAAATGCAGGCCATCCCTACCAATCCAATCACGCTTGCAATGACTCCACACATCAACAAACCTGACACCGCGCTTTTGGCAAATTTCTTTTAGTAACAGGTTCATGCACCTAGCCCGCTGATTCAACCAGCTCCTGTGCACTCCATACCTGGGAAGCAAACCAACCACTTGGACACTGGTCGAACAGTTAGTTGCTTTGTCCAACAGGGAATTCCATTCTTTCCTAAACTCCTCATTATTACTATGGCCTACATCGTTGGTTCCCACCCACAAAGTAACTATATCCTCCTTATGAAATGTCCCCTTCTTCTCTGCAACCTTATTTACATCCTTCACCCGAGCCCCTGGTAAACAACACCTAGCCACCTTACGTTTTACCCTCCCGATTGAATTTCCCACTTCGCGCACCATTGAGTCCCCCAAAATTACCCCCTTCATTTCCCAGTCCGTCTCCTTACTAATAACTTCCCCCTTCACCTCTGGAACATCCCTACTAACTAACTCACAGCTAATGCCCACATCCTTTTTAGTAATTTCCCCCTTCCCATCTGGAGTGCTTATCTCATCCTCCTCTATCCCACAACCTAAGGCTATTTGGGCCTGCAAAATGGTCATGCTATGTTTCAATTCAGAGAGCTCAGCACACTTGGTGCAAATATAATCCAGCTCACTAATTGACTCCTCCTTTCCCTCATACTGGCAGAACATGTGACATAGGTCACAAGAAATCCACCTGTTGTTCCCCTTTCCACTCTTAACCTCTTTCCAAATGCATATAACACCCATACTAACTCAAAATAATCCACTTATGAAGACAATACAAAAGAGACAAAAATGCAAAATTGAAGGATAAATACTAATAATAAAAATAAAAAAGCATTTGAGTTTAAAGATACATAGAATGCAGAAAACTAAGACAGCAGTAAATATAAATAAACTAAATTGCTACACCCAACAAAGCACACAGACTTAACAACAAAGAAATCACCACATTTTAGGCTTAGCTTAAAACATTGAAAAACTCTTTAAAAATGCAAATAAAGCAAAAATAAGTCTCAAATACACAAAAATACTAAATTATATGATAAAATACACTCAAATAATCTAGACTAAAGTAGTAAGAAACAAAGATTTACATTAAAAAATCACTTATCTCAGAGGAGCAAAAATCTCCCCTGCAACACTAGCCTGTTCAATACAATTTGTTACTTTCTGTTGAGAAAATTTTTAAAAGATGACATCTATTCCAAACTTTAAAAATAATGTGAATTTTCATTTTTATCATACTCATTTTATCATACTTCAAATCTACCATCCAGACTATTTTAAAGAACAGGATCTGGAAAAATTCGGCCTGAATCCCACCATCCCTCCCAGAAAGTGGGAAAGAAATTTAATTCATTAATATTTACTTTATATTTAAATGGAACTATTGTTTTCTGAAAATGAAGAAGTTGTTTATGTATATAAAAATAGAAAAAAGGTTCTCGCTAACCCCAAAACATGTGAGTGCAATGTTTGTAATCTTTTTAGTATGTTACTTTTTTTTTTCATTCATTTTAAAGATAATTGGTATACTGGTTTTTCATTAAGAAAAATTATTCTGCAATCTGTAAAATAATAAGTATTATTATAAGCAAGATCTATTAAGATAGTAATAAGTATTAGGGTCATTCCAGCGAAAATGGTACACTTGGAATTGTAATACTTTGGAATATTTTTAAATCAATTTTAATAACTGCCACCCATTAAATGTATTTTTTTTATTGGTTCTCCATTTAATTTTGTGCCATCAAGTATCAACTGTTTAGGTATAATCCATTTAGAAAGGACACTGAAAAAAAATTTCTTTGTCAGAAGAAGGAGAAAATAACGTGTCCCCTGTCCCAGCTTCAAATTAATTTTAAATGTGATTTGAAATTAAGCTGAAATGTAACAACAAAATAAATTACCCTGCATTGCACAAAAGATGCGTCTGACACCATTTCTGCAGATTATTACGCAAATGAAAAAAATATTCCCCAAAAAACACAATTATTTTCTGTGTCCCTAGATTTTCTATGTTTCGAACTGTCCACTCTCTTACAAGTTTTTGGAAACAAGATAAACAATTGCTTTCAATCTGATATATTTTTACTTCCTTTTACGTAGTAAAGGAAGTATTGTGATCGCGAAAAAAAAAAAATCACTCAAATTCGAGTCTAAATTTTGATTTTGCTCACCCCCGAATGAAAATTCCTTAGTTTTTTTGACCTGTCAGCACGTGCATATGTACCTACCAACATATAAGCAGCCGAAATTTTTTTTTCAACCACCCCCGAGTTAATTACAACGAGTTTTCTCGTGACATCTGTATGTACGTATGTGCGTATGTATGTATGTGGGTCGCATAACTCAAAAACTATATGCCGTAGAAGCTTCTAGCTTGGTATGTAGGCTCTGAGGATGGTCTAGTTGTGCACCTCCCCTTGTGGTTGCATTTGAATGTTCCCAAGGGGGTGTTTTACCCCTTTTTTGGGATAAATCAGTGTTAATTTCCATGCAGACTCAAGTGATATGAATTGGCGCGACCACTTGGCGATATGTCGCCAAGCTTTTGGTCGCCAAGTGTTTGACGCCAACTTTGCGACACATCGCAAAGTTGGCGACAAATTTGGTGAAAAAATTATTTTTTGAATTTGGGTTCAACTTGGCGCTATTGGCGATATTTTGCGAAAAATTCACTGAATGATATTAAAATCAGCAATATTTAGAAAATTAACCATTGCAAAATATTTTTTGCATTGTTACGTGGCAGATTAGGGGAGTAAATATTTGAATTGTTACCTTGCTCACTCCAAGCACTTTTTTTAACACTTAAGGCAACTACTAAGAAATTTACTCGTAAAAGGAAGTAGTGTGGGGTCCGTACCAGATTTTTTAAAAATATAAGTGTATAACTGCCGTGATTAGCTTGCTACATTGAATTATGTAGTCAACAACAAGAAGTTCTGTCAAGAACTAAACCAGCCTACTTTCCTGTACATGGTCATCGGCATTCTAGCATCTGATCATTGTTCTCTTAATTATCTGAGACTAAAAATTATGTCAAACATACCTTTTTAGCACTTAAAGCTGATTTCTAAAAGCAAAATATACCCCTCTCATCAGATGAAATAGACACATAAAAAGTAAATAAATGAATAAATAAAGTTTTGTCGCACCTTTTAAAGAATGTAACTGTTACAGTTCTTCCGTAGAAAAATTCCTCAATTGTTTTCAAAAAAAAAAAAATTAAAAGTACAAAGTACATCAAAACACATTTTATCAAAGAAAGGAAAAAAAAAGAAAAAAAAACTCGTCCGTTGATAAAATGTCTCGAATTTCACTTTTAATCCGTTGCCAGTTGTTAAATACAAACAAAGAATAAAACACCCTTGTGAATGAAACATTTTTATTACAAAAAAAAATCGTCTGCCAAAAATAATAATAATAATAAATAAATAAAATAAAACAAATGAATAAATAAACAAAAAATCGTCTGCACAGTCAGTCATTTTTTTCTGAGCCTGCATTTCCGCCATGTTTGCGGAGTCGGAGTCGGAATCAGAGTCCTCACAGAAGATTACTCAGAAAAGTACTTTGCAAACATTATTTATCAAAACCATTTTCTTACAAAGTTAGTTTGAAGGAAATCCGACTTTAAGTTCAGGATCAACATTCAACTTAAATTCCCCGTAGGTGCTAATGTTAAATTTTTTTTCTGAAAGCATCGTGGGACAGGTTGTTTGAACGGTTCAAAGTTGAACTAAAAATTGTTCAAATCGAAAAATCAAATATGGGAATGAGCTGTACTCTCCGAGATCTTTCCAACAAAAAAAAAAGTTTATTCCATTCGGATGGTTCACTCAGAAGTTATTAGGTGGGGAAAGGTTGCTTGAACGGTTCAATGTTGAACGAAAAAATGTTCAAATTGAAAATTTAAATACGGTAATGAAGTATCCTTGCTGAGATCCTTCGAACAAAAAAAAAAGTTTATTTAAATCGGACTGTTCACTCAAAAGTTATTAGGGGTGACAGCTTGCTTGAGCGGTTCAATGTTGAACAAAAAATTGTTCAAATCGGAAATGTAAATACGGGAATGAAGTATCCTTGATAAGACCTTTCGAACAAAAAAAAGTTTGTTCAAATCGGACTGTTCACTCAAAAGTTAGCATCGCGGGACAGGTTGTTTGAACGGTTCAAAGTTGAACCAAAAATTGTTCAAATCGAAAAATCAAATACGGGAATGAGCTGTACTCGCCGAGATCTTTCCAACAAAAAAAAATTTGTCCAAATCGGAATGTTCGTTCAAAAGTTATTAGGGGGGGACAGACAGACCGACCGACAGACAGACAGACACACAAATTCCCCATCTCAATACCCTACTTTCAAATTTTTAATTTTTCGATATTCATTTTACCTTTTTATTTTTTTAACTTGGCGATATTTTTTGGACTTGGCGATATTTTTTTTTACTTGGCGATATTTTTTGGACTTGGCGATATTTTTTTTTACTTGGCGATATTTTTTGGACTTGGCGATATTTTTTTTTACTTGGCGATATTTTTTTTTATTTGGCGATATTTTTTGGACTTGGCGATATTTTTTAGATGCATTAAGCTACTTTTAATACTTTTTTCGTCTTTCTTTTGTTTTTAACGGGAAAGTAGGCTAAAAAGGGTAAGCCTAATTCTTTTCTTATGGTGGTTAATTTGCACTGTTGGATGTCCACTCTGTTATAGTCGTATTAATGATGAAAAAAAATATATTTTTTCTTGAAACTGCAGACAGACTTAGTTTTAGGCTGTTTATTCCACTTTATGCTTGTTCTGTGATTCTAACTTGTCTTTATGATTATAAAAATATTTTTAAAGGCTTATTTGTCCACTCTGTTGCACAAAGTGATCAAAATATTTAAATCCTTTCATAAATGAGTTACATACTAGCCATTTACACTTCATTATACACAAATAAATGGAGACTCAATTAGAAAAATATGATTAATGGGGTTACAGTACCTTAAAAGACCAAAAGACCAAAAAAAAATTTTATTGCTTACTTCAAAAGTAAAAGTTAGTTAAAACACTCAGAAAAAAATGGCATTGTTCTAGCTAAATTATTTAAAAAGTTATGAGTGACTTTAGGGCATGCATGCTATGTGTTCTAATGGAAAAGCAAAACTTTAAAGTGCTTTTTCTCATCGATTAGTTTTTAGTGTTTCTATGTTACTGAAAATGCTAAGGAATTTTTTCTATTAAAGATATAACTTTAAAGCAATATTTTTTGCACCCAGGATAGTATATTTAACAAAACTGTGCATTGAATAAGCGTTTTATAAATTACAAAAATTTTTAGAGTTTATTAAACCTCGAAAAACAAAATTTTCTAAGAATTTTTTACATAAAAGGTCACAAAATATTTTCAAATCAAAACAGAAGAAAATGAATGCACAGATTTTTTGAGGCAATCCTTGGGATCATTTCGCGAAAAGAAATTTTGAAATTAGTGCAGAAACAAAAAAGCCTTAGGGTTTTTAAAAAATTGAAATTTTCTTACATTTTTCAAATTTTCTAAAAAAGTTTTCAAAATTTTTAATGTTTGAAAATAAATTATTGATTGTTAAAGAAGTGCAGAAACAAAAATTTCAAATAATTAACTTTTTCACTTAAATTAAAGAAATTTGTTAGAAAGGTACTGTAACCCCTTAATTGGAAGAAATAATTTAAACTGATAACCTTGAGTAAACAGTTTCAGACATGATTTGTACTTTTTTCACTGGAATGACCCATTACCTTATTGAAAGATACCTCTCACGCTATTTGAGTTAATGTTCAGTACTTTCTCTCGAAATGGCTTCGTTTTGTGTTAGTGATTTGTAATCAATTTTCACAAATGCTTGAGTGAAATATATTTTGAGTCAAGCATTAATATGTAATCGACTTATTGCTGCTTAACAAAACTTCTAAGAAATATCCACCTCATCATAATTTTTTGCTCTAGAAGTTAATTGACAAACAGCTTGTAGATAACTCATTGAGAGATGTTGTTACTTATGATAATTTCTGTGAAGGTATTAGTCAAATTACATTAAAAACATCAATTCATTCCCACTATCTTGATTAGGATTTTCAATAATAATGCTGTATGGAAAATAATTAAAAAATTAAAAAAGATAAAATTAATTAAAGAAATTATTGTACTTTTACTAGCTGGGTCATTCCATGTCAAGTGATCCAACGTTTTTTACCTTACATTTTTGTATTTCTTTCACATTTGGCTCATCAATTGTACCCCTTGAGGTAATCAAAAGTCTCAATTTTTGGATTTTTATCTCTATTATTTTTTCATTTATGAGACTTTGAACTTTGGAAAAACCCTCGTTTTTCCATGGATAAGGGTACATAAAAGGGACCATAACTCGGCACCAAATATAGATAGAACGATTTGGTAAATGGCATTTTAAAGTACGTTAGTTGCCGCTTAATTTGATATGCAACATGACTATTTTGATAAAAATTTTCTTTTTCAAAAAATGAAATTTAAATTTCAAATTTAAATTTCTCGAAAAACATATAATTAATTTTTTTGAAAAAATTCTCAAAAAATTTTGTGTATTTCATCTATGTTTGTACAAATTTTTAGATTGGGATCTCAATGGGATCATATTTTTTTGAATTTTTGAATAAAACTGTATAGGAAAAAAATGATATTTTTTAGATTCGATTTATTTAAATACTAAGTTCTCTTGCTTGTGATGGTCTAAAAAGTAGTGAACAAACATGAATATGTTTAAAGTGAACTAGCATGAGCTTATAGATTTGTCAGGTTCACCCCCCTCCCCCTTCCTCCACCGCACAACCACTCTTTTTTAATTCAAAACTGTTCAAAATGTTAAAAAAAAACCTCTTTGATACAAAATGAATACTAAACTTTTTTAAAGTTGGTAAATGAGTTTCCTTATAACTAGACGAAGTATCCCCCTCCTCCACCCAAATATACCATTAACGCTGTACTATTATGACGTCTAACCTGGGGATTGAATTGACTATTATTTTTACTTTAGGTAAGTGAGCTAACATTAACTTGTAGATTGGTTAGCTCCCCCTCCCTTCCTTCCTGACCCAACCATTTTCCCCCCAAACTGTTTAAAATGCTAAAAAAAAGCTTCTTTGATACAAAATGAACAGTAAACTTTTTTAAAGTTGATAAATGGGCTTCCTTATAACAAGGCAAAGTACAACCCTTCCCCCACCCAAATATACCATTAACGCTATACTAATATGACGTCTCACCTGGGGATTGATTTGAGGATTATTTTCCCCCTAGGTATATATTGTTTTTCAGACGAAGTGTTTCGTTTTCAATCCGAACTTCACAAAGTGTACTTCCACTCAAAATCTGAATTTAAACTTATGGTTCATTTCATCCCCTCCCCCAGCACCAATCTTCAATTTTGAAGGGAGGGAATAAATGGGTCGCCCCAAGATCATAGCAAACAGCAAAATAGCCACTGTTTCCCCTTGTTCTCATAATGTTTTCCCATTATTTTTACACAAAACTGAAAAGAAATTAAAGTGTCACGTTATATGTCAGTCCCCATCACTACCTTTCTTTTCTCTTATTGGACAAAGCTCATGAGCTAATAGGAAAGAGTAACAAACAGAACAAACTGAAACACTACCAGACATCAGTAGAGACTAAGGCTTTGAAATGGGGCTAGGCGGGATGATAAAAAAAATAAAAGTTAGGAGTGGAAAGGTAGGGTAAGGGGGGGGGGGGAGCAATCTGTAAAGAAGTTAAACAACATGTGAGGTTGTGCTCAAAAAAGCAGTGTTTGTTTAATATGTACATATATAGATATATCTTGCTGCATTACTTTCCTTTACAACAAAATGAAAAAGAACACAAACAATTAAATAAAAGCTGCACACTAGATAATGTGGGAAGATAGTTATGGGGACACAGACATATGGTCTGATATTTTGATTTATTTTCAGTTTTGTGCGAAAAGAATAGAAAAAACGATGAGAACAAGGCGAAACAGTGCTATTTTGCTGTTTGCTATGATATTGGGGCGACCCATTTATTTCCTCCCTTCAAAATTGAAAATTGGTGCTGGGGTAGAAGATGAAATGAATCATGAAGTTAAATTTCAGATATTGAATGAAGTATACTTTGAAGTTCGGATCGAAAAGAAACACTTCGTCTGAAAAACAATATATATACCTAGGTTTGAAAATAATCCTCAACTCAATCCCCAGGTTAGACGTCATATTAGTATAGTGTGAATGGTATATTTGGGTGGGAGGGGGATACTTCGTCTAGTTATAAGGAAACCCATTTCCCCACTTTAAATAAGTTTACTATTCATTTTGTATCAAAGAGTTTTTGTTTTTTTTAAAACATTTTGAACAGTTTTGAATTAAAAAAGAGTGGTTGTGCGGGGAAGAAAGGGGTAGGGGGGTGATCCTGACAAATCTATAAGCTCATGCCAGCTCACTTTAAACATATTCATGTTGTTTACCTCTTTTTAGACCATCACGAGCAAGAGAACTTAGTATTTAAATAAATAGAATCTAAAAAATATCATTTTTTTCCTATACAGTTTTATTCAAAAATTCAAAAAAATATGATCCCATTGAGATCCCAATCTAAAAATTTGTACAAACATAGATGAAATACACAAGAATTTTTGAGAATTTTTTCAAAAAAATTAATTATATGTTTTTTGAGAAATTTAAATTTGAAATTTAAATTTCATTTTTTGAAAAAGAAAATTTTTATCAAATTAGTCATGTTGCATATCAGATTAAGCGGCAACTAACGTACTTTAAAATGCCATTTACCAAATCGTTCTATCTATATTTGGTGCCGAGTTATGGTCCCTTTTATGTACCCTTATCCATGGAAAAACGAGGGTTTTTCCAAAGTTCAAAGTCTCATAAATGAAAAAATAATAGAGATAAAAATCCAAAAATTGAGACATTTGATTACCTCAAGGGGTACAATTGATGAGCCAAATGTGAAAGAAATACAAAAATGTAAGGTAAAATTTTTCTCAGATTTTGGATCACTTGACGTGGAATGACCCAGCTGTTATTTATTGTGCTGCTGTGGAACGAATAGAGTCGTGGTAGCCTGATCGGTAAGGAGTTAGAATCTTGACTGAGGGTCCCGTGCTCAATCCTAGCCGAACAAAGATCCACCTTCTCCATTGATGGTGGCTGGGAGAATTAAAAATGCTTGTGGTCGCAAAGCTCTCTAAGTGAAACGCATGGGTGCAAGACCTTCCGCCTTAGGACGGATTTCCGTCTTAACGAAATCGCTGAGACGGATAACAGGACGGAAAAACAAATCAATCTCATTCCTGCAGTTTATTTCCAAAGAAATAAGAAATAAACGGAACACAAAATCCAACTCCTATAAATGCATCTTGATCATTATTCCGTTCTAAAATCGTATTTGCATCGGGGTCATTCTCTTCCTTCCGAATTAATGGCTTACAGGTTCGCGATTCGTTCGTCGCCGTGAGTTCTTAGATCCATCCCTTCCCTGCCATAGACGTCGTCAAAGATCAACTATAATTTCATTTTCAAGAATCTGAGCCCCTCATCCCCGAACTCCCCTTGCTCTAATGTTATCATTATCAAAGAACTAATAATATGATTTAGGAACTTCAACTCCAAACAAATGGCTGATTAGGAATGTCAGAACCTCATTCCCTTCCGAAATGTTATCAGTATGTCCCTCCCACAATATCTTAGACTTCCTTTTTGGAAAAAACTCTGGAGGAGCGCCCCCACCCCCGAACTTCATCTTTCATAACATCACCAAAACATTAAAAACTGTTTTTTAATGATTTAAAAAATTTGCGTGGAAATGTCTTTGACCGCTGTCCATTCCCGAGACGTTATCCAATATGACCTACAGTTTCGTTATACAACTTCAATTTCATAGAACTTCTGGGGGGGTGGGTGGCAACTATAGAGACCTTCTTTCCTAACATTATCGGCAATCATCTAAAATGTCACTTTTTTAACTTCAATTTTTAAGCATTGCTTGGTAAGAGTACATGTATTCCTTCTCCAAACGTTATCAAAAATGCTCACATCTCATTAAAATTTCTCCAATCATGCCTGAAACGAGGTTTTTAGGACTAAACTTCAAAATATGCCTCCCCCCTCCCCCACACATCTGCTTGAATAATACACTTAAAACTATGATCTTATTATTAAGAATAAAATAAGCATAACCCCTAGTTTTGACAGTAAAGTAAACAATATATTTTAAATTAGTTTTTCCCCTTGAGCACGCATGTGAGGTTCGGGAGGGGGGGGGGATATTTTCCGTCTTGGAAACATGGCTTAACTTGCACCCATGGTGAAACGATACCTCTGGGGGATACTGGACCAAAGGTTTGCTCGGCCCTTGGTCTGGACCGAAAGAACAGAGCGTTCCTCAGGGCCCCATTCCAGTTAAACCACAAGTTGTGGTAGGTATGGGGGACCCTGAGTATAAAGCGAGATGAAATGAGGAGTGGAACAAATAAACTTTTCTGATAAACACAATTCTTGTCTACAGCAATACATGTTACATGCCCAAATATGTTGCTGTAATACCTTCTCATAATTGTAAAAACTAAATTCAATAAACATGCATAACTTATCAGTGCCTCTTCAGAAACAGATAACAAGCAACATCCATGGTACCTCTTTTCTGTGCAAGTAAAATAAATCTAACTGATATTTAAAAATATGTTTTGTGTTACAAATGTGAAAAGTTAGCTATGCTGGTTTTATAAACTTTAATTCTACTAAATATTTGAGATAGTAACCAAATTCTATTGCATTTGTAATTGGACTACTGTGATTTCTAATATCTTTTTAAAATATTTTTTGAAGAGTGGTATGGTTGTTGAGATTGGCCGCTTACCACAGCCTGGAGTTGCTCTTCCTACCTCCCTCACCACTTCTCAAGTTGCGACCGTCAGCTATCCTGCACCCCGATTACTGGCCCAAGCCACACAATATCAGCCACCACAACCGCATCCACATCAAACCGCAGCAGCTGTGGCGCAACAGGCCGCCCAGCAAGTGGCCCAACAGGCTGCTGTGGCTGCAGTAGCAGTAGCACAGCAACAACAACAGCAACAGCAACAACATTCTGTTCAGCAGGCAGCTGTCCAACCTCAGTACAAACAGAGAGTAATTACTGGGATTGTGACAAAGCTGCATGATAATTTTGGATTTGTAGATGAAGATATTTTCTTTCAAACAAGGTTAGTTTTCAAAGCTCTCTCTCTCTTTGTGTTTGTAAAACGTCATTGTCAAACTTATTTATTAAGACGAATTTCTAGACAAGATGAATATTACAGCTTAAGTCTGATTTTTGTAGAAGCTGTGAAAGTTTCAATCTTCTTACTCTCCAGGGGAAAAGAGAAATCATTGCTTTGAGGTTTTAGTTCTATTTTGTTTGTCTTGAACAAAATTGATCTGTCTTCTTGATATGTTTGTTCACTTTTGTACCATGTACTGCCCTATGTAATCAAAAATGTGATTTGATTAACTTATGTATTAAAATAGAATTGTTACTGTATGTTTTTGGCAGTGGTTTTCAGCCAGATCTAGAGGGATTTGTTTAAAACCACTTTGTAGACAAACAAATATTAAATTACGGGGAAAAGGAAAGCACTTTTGAAAATTGATGAATTGAGCTAGTTTGGATACAAAATGCCTCACGCACAATGTAAGCATATTTAATAAGAAGCAGCAGTAAATGATTGCATACTGTAAATTTATACTTAAATGTTTTTTTCCATCAGTTAAAAGTTCTTTGCTTATTAATACTTCCAAACAGGAGCGCTCCGATGAGAGGTCACAGGTGTTAGGCCTGATTTTCCGAAAATTTCCTTATTCGGCAAATTTTGTCTTATAATTCTATAAATATAGGACATACTGATATTTTCAAATGCTCTAATATCCTTTCTCATTAAATGCATTTATGTGTGCATACTCGTATTTTATCATTCAGCTAAATTTGAATTCCATTCTGCAAACAGAATATGACCTCCCAAAAATTTAAGCTTGGGGCTCTTTCATTTGTACTACTATTCAATATTGTCCACAAAAGTCATTAAAATCTAGAGGGATGCTAAGTGTTATGCCAAGTACTTTTAGCACAAGACGAATCACAGCAAAATCAAAAGCAGATGAAAAGGTAAAAAGAACTGTGAAGGCTAACGAAGAGGTATACTGAGGCTAACAAAGCAAACCTCTTCATCAGTGCAAAACCATAAAGGAATTCATAATAATCCAGAGCAGGCAGATGAGCCAAGTTTTGTTTTGCTCTGATGAAAAGGTTTGGAGGCTCATTTTGTTAGCCTCAAAGTGACTCTGCAAATTTTGCCTTTTCTAAAATTATTTTAACTTACGCTTTTTATTAGGTTATGAAATTTTTCTGCTCAAGCATGATTATTATTCTATCATTTCACATTTATTGCGTATCAAATGTTACTTCTAAATATTATGTAGTTTGTCTGAAACCCATATCCTCTACATAGTTTTCATGAAGAATCCCACTTAGATGTGATTTGTGACCTTCAAATTACAGTATTGTTTTTCCTTCTTTGTAGTTCCGTGAAAGGCGCTATGCCTAAAACTGGTGAAAGAGTTCTGGTCGAAGCTACCTATAATCCGAGCATGCCTTTTAAGTGGACTGCGACTAGAATACAAGTTCTTCCAAATCAAGTGGTTCAGGTAAAATTTTATACTTTATAGCTACTTTCTTACTAATAAAATAATTATGTGATGTTGTACGTTATTCAAAACATGTCTTTGATTCTTCAAAAAAAGTCCTGAAATTTTTATCGCAATTTCTTTTTATTGTTTCACTTCCTGTGAATTATTCCTGCATTTAGCTTGAAGGAAAAAAAAGTCAATTAAGGGAAATACAAAAATGTTTGATTGGTATTTATGTAAAAGTTGTGTAAAAACCAGGACTGTCATTTTGAATTTTTCCAGGGGAGGGGGGCAAAGGGGGGTATACACAATGTTAATTTGCTAAAAAATGGCAAAAACCACGCCTACTTACATGTAAATACATTGATTTCCCGAAGTCAGGGGAGGGGGGCAATTGAACCCCCTGAACCCCGAAATGACAGGCCTGGTAAAAACTGCATCAATTGCTGTTTTATACTTTATAGTACAGAGATTTTTATATAGATTTGTCAGTAATATATTTATGATTTTGCTGCTGGCCGAGTGCAAAATGTCATATTAATATCTGCAAGGATACCATTTTAACATTAGCATGTCAGTGACACAAACTCGTTTGATTTTCTCTTTCCAAAAAAAAAAAAAAAAAGCTCACTGCCCTTAAAATAGTTTTTACTTTAAAAAAAAAGAAAAAACTAAAATCTTGACAGTTTTCCATGTGACACCATTGTTAGAAATGAGAAATTTTTATCTTATCTATGTATTCCCTATTTTGTGAGGACCAATAGTGGAACTAAACAAAGCAGCATGACATTTCACACTGCTGTCTACTAGGTACTTTAATTATTGAAAACAGTACCATTTTAAATTAAAAAGTAATTTTTGTATTTCCTCTTTTTTTTTTTTTTTACAATTTTGCTCTAATTTCAAGTTTAAAAAAACTGAACCCTCTTACAAAGACTGAGCTTTATTTTTATGAAAACTCTATGTTGCAGTTTTGGCTAAAAAGTAATTCAATTTTAAAGAAACCAAAATATTGTCCGACAGCCCCCGGTTGATACCAGCAAAACAACCTATTAAGTGGTTAACTCTTAACAGTGGTAAATGTTGGCAACAACACTATCTGTTTTCCTTTTTTGGATATCAATTCTCGTGAAATAGGGCATAGGCTTCATGGTGACTGCGTTAATAAGTTTTCTAGGCATCAAAACTAAAAAATCTAGGTAATCTTTTTAATAAATTAACAATGAAACATTTGAAATGACCATAGAAATTTTTTCAAGTAGAAATAAATCACAGGCAATGTATATAAAAGTATATGTTTAAGAACAATATATATAATATGTTTAAGAACAAGTTGAAATTAATGAAAGCTTTCTTTCTCTTCAAAGAGTCCAGGGAAAATTTGGTAGCACCATTTTAAATTCGTTTGAAAGTGTGGGTGTCAAAATAAAATGTTTGGTTGGCCAATATATACTATTTATTATTTGCTTTTAATACTGAAATTATCAGCATTTAGTATAATCTGGATAAGTTTTGCCTAAAATCGATTGCTAATTGAATGGTATTAGTTTGTGTTATGTAGAAAAAGTTTGAGAAAAAGTTCCATTCAGCAGCTTATGAACAGAGATGATGTATTACTATTTTATGTACTGTTTTTTGAATTGGAAAAAAAAAAGAAAATAATAATAATAATCCTAACCTGAATCTCTGATTTCCAACTTTTCAGGTGAATGTCCAACCGACCAACAACACCCGTCCTCAGTTAATACAGCAGCAACAACGTACACAACCACTAGGGCTTCCAGTCCCTCAAGGTGTGAACCCACTGACCCTGGCAGCCAATCAGCCAACCTTTTCCACTGTTGGACAGCTTATGGAAAGCTTAGGTATTGTCTGCATTTTGCATTAATCTTTGTTCTTTGAGAAGGATTATACATCAATGCCTAGTTTTACTTTTTTGCATGGTTTTATGAATTTTAGTCAGCTTTTATAGTTTAGTGTTTGTAATATATTTTTAGCATTTCCTCTTTTTCTGATCTAGTTAAGTTAAAAATTTTAAGTGAAATTATAGCAACCCAGTTTTAGTAACTCTTTCCCATTTTTTTGTAACTAGATTAATTAAACCAAGATGACAAGCCTCGTCTTATTAGTACTTAAATAATAAATGCATTATTTCTACTTAATTGGCTAGAGTATTAAATCTTCAATGAATTGCTCAGAAATAAGAACTGGTGTCATTTTCTGTATATACTTAATAATATTTTCTTATCAGAGTCTAACCGTCCCCCTCATAATTTTCTCCCTTTTTAAATAGAATTCTTTATCCATTCTGACACAAATATTCTGTATCTTTCTGCCAGTTGACTGGCAGATGTGATTTTAGGAAGCTTTCTGAAACAAGCAGCAGAAAGAATACAAGTGTGCCCGTTAAGGAAGAAATAAATCATATGTTAAATAATACCATACCTGCTTAATCTACTATTTTTTGGAGTAGCTAGCCACTTTTTTAAGTTGTCTCCAAAAGTTTTAACCATCATGTCAGAAATGACTAATATCATGACCATATTAAAATACAATTCTAAAATTATTTTATTCATTTCAAAGCTTTTTGTTTCACACTTCTGATGAAAAGTGCAATGTTTTTGCATCTATTTGAAATTTGATTTTTTTTTTAAATTTTCGACTAATTTTAAGCTTTTTTAGCTGTGAATAAAATTTATTTATTTATTTTTAAACCTAAATTCAAAAATGAGTAAGTGAAATTAACTGATCATTTTTAGTGTATTCAAGTGTTTTGAAGTTAAATGTTGAACCGAATAAAATTTAATTAAAAAAAACTTAGTTTTAAAGTATTTGGATCATCTAAAATATTAAGTCTAAAGACTTTTTTTATTTTTTATAAAGGTCAGCAACAGCAACGGTTGAATATTCAACAAAATAATCAGCATAATTGGATTCAAGAAGTGGATTATGGTGAAGTTATAGATGGCAAAAGTGAGTGAATGTTATCGTCTTTAAGTTATCCATTCTAATTCTTGATTATGTTGCTTGGGATGCTAATACTTTTTCTTGTAAAATTGAGCCTATAGGATCTGCCTGTTTTAGCTTTAAAATTATTCATGAAATTCATCTCATACTTTTGAATGCAATGTAAATGTGCATCAAATTTTACTTTTCTCCCTCAATCAGATAAACTTGTCTGTACTGGGCGTTTGCCAATTCCGCAGAAACCATTAGCAGACTGCAGTGGCTTTTATATTTTTTTATAAAAAGATTAAACAAAGAACATAATCACAGTGAATCTGTGGGTGCATTTGCTTCAGTTCTGCATTAGCCCTAGCTTATAGGCGGTAACTCAGTGCATATAATCACAGTATCAAATTAGGAATAAAGAACCTTTTTGAAAATTCATGGCTGAGCTGGTTTTGGTCTTAAAGCAAATGATTCTTTGTCAGAGATCTGATGTTTACCTTTCTAGTGTCCAGAATGAACCAGCTGGGCAGGCGACAGCACTCTCCCCCTCGCAGAGAAAGAGACCTGAGGCGAGAGAGGTACAGGGACCGGTACTCTCCCCCTCCCCCGAGGAAAAGATCCCGCTCTCCCCCACCCAGGCGGCCCAGCAGGAGCCCACCCCCCAGGAGGAGGCCCAGGATCATTCCCAGATACACAGTACAAATTCCCAAAATTTCCTTGGACCTGTAAGTTTAAGTGGTTTTCTTTATAGTATCTTTTATTATGTTTCTTCTTTTTTTGTTCCTAACAGAAAATAAATGTTGGATTTTCGCACACGCTGTCCGAGTTGGAAGAGTCTCTCAACTTTCAGATTGAGAGTTGTTTTCTCGTTTGCCACATTTTTTAAATTCATTTATTTTTAACTCTGATTTATTTATTTTTAACTCTGATCCATTTTTGGGTTTGCTGTTGTAATTTCATAAAGAAATATATCGTGGGGTTACAAGTGAAACACACTTAGTCAAAATTATTAATTTTCAGATTTTTAGTTTATCTTACACACAAAAATGAGCTGTTTCTACTGGTGAAACCCACTAAGTCATATCTTTATTTAATTTAGTTTTTTAAACAAATTTTTAATCACATTAAGTACTCAAGCCAAGTAGTTCTTACAGGTAAAACACACTAAGGGACTTAGTTGCTTTCTAATGTTGAAAAATATTTCATAGTAAAAGTAAAACACACTAAGTCCTTGACTTAGTGTGTTTTTCATGAGCTAGGTTTGAAATGAGAAGCTAAAGTAAAAATTTTTTGATCGGTGTTTTCTCAAAATCATGTTTTTTGACTTAGTGTGTTTCACTTGTAACCCCACGATATTATCTTATTTTCTATTAAAACAAAAGAGGAAAAATTTTTTTGAGATTAATGGGATGTATGCTACCATTTTTGAACTATCAGGACATGACACTCTAATTATTAAGATTATTTTTCCTAAATATTTAATTGTTCTCATTATTTCCCATCTTACTTAAAATGTAATTACTGTGCATGCATGTTTGTGTAAATTAATTTATATGCTTTATTTGCTGCTTTAAAGTGACAAAGAAATAACTGTTGAATATAATTCCTATTTCAATAAATTAATTCATATATAATTATATTTAATGCAAAAACCAACTTGTCACGAAAACTTAATGTGTTTTTATTGTTGGACCTGTTCAATTACCAATTATGCTATTTAATTATGGTGAAGTATTTCAACTTTAAAAAAACAATTAAAGTTAGGTAATTTTATCTTTTTTGCATGCTTGTTGTGATCTGTTTGACATGACTCATATTCTCAATGGTGAAGGGCATTTAAGCAAAACATTGCAATTGTAGGATCATTGAGCATTCTTTCTACTCTGACAAAGACTTAACTGTCTTTCTGTAATTTTTTTCAAGTTAGGCAAACATTAAAAGTTAACATTTCTCTGAACCTCAAAGAGTAAAGAAAAAAATTCAAATATGTGTAAAAATACTTGGGTTTTTATTTATTTGCATGCAAATCATTTAGCTTGGTTCATTGTTAAATGTTTGTTCCAGAAAAATTGGCAATGTGATGGAGCTGCGCAAAAGATACTCCAATCTTTACATCCCCTCCGATTTCTGTGGTGTCAACTTCTTGTGGCAAGAAGCTTTCCCTCCCCATCGACCCTTCTCGATGGACCATCCCTGCAATTTTCATATCATTGGGAAAGATGCAGAGCCCATGTTCGAAAATGATGCTGTCCTAGACGCTCCAGATGCAGATTATTCTTATAGTGCTAAAGTATGTATTATATAGGATTAAATATAAATGAAAATAAGTTTTATGAGCCCCTGAAATCGAAGAAGGTCCTAAACATTATAAATATTCCCGGTCCTTTCCAGGTGATGTTGATGTCCTCTCCAGCTCTGAGCGAGATCTTCCACAAGTCCTGTGCCCTAGCCGAGGGAGGAGAGGATTCTAGGGAGAATCATGTGCATCCCACCCGCCTCCTCCATTTCTTGGTGGGCCTGAGGGGCAAGAATGAGACTGTGGCCATAGGGGGCCCCTGGTCCCCTTCCCTGGATGGGCCGGACCCTGACAAGGACCCTTCAACCCTGGTGAGGACAGCCATCAGGACCTGCAAGGCATTGACGGGCATCGATTTGGACAAGTGCATCCAGTGGTGAGTGACTGTCTTTTTAGGGGGTTGTTGGGTAATTATGAGATATGTTCATGGTTTTAAGAGGGTGTTGTTGAATTGCAGGAGGGTTCTTCTCAAGAAAAATAGCAAATCATGTGCAACGCTTGGTTTTTTTAATTATTATTATTCCATTTCAAAAGTAACCACCAGTGAGTTAAATTTTTCGTCAATGCTCGATTTAGTTGGTTATAATCAAGTAGCAAAGGTTTGGATGTAAGTTATTGATGAAGGCTTAAATATATTTGTCTTGGAGCCAGAAGGTGATTGAGATGGCCTAGCTTCAATTGATTAGGAGTTCAAACAGGATTTAAAATTGTGTTGATATGCAGTAGCCAATATAAAATATTCTGAAAGTTTGCATCTTCAACAAAAAAATAATTTTTGCAATACTAGTTGGAAAAAAAAAAGATCCGTGATTTTTCTGTTTTTTAAACGAATGCCCTGACTGTAATATCCTTTTTTAATAAATGTCCAACTTACAGCTTATTTATTAATAAAACAAGTAATTTTATTGAATATGGTAATATTTTTTCAAAATCTAAATATTAGTATGACATCCGTCCTCCATTAGTCACTTTGAATTGCTAAATCAACAAACAAGGGAACACTTACATGCAATGCTGTAAAAACCTGAAAATCACCATTTTTGGTTTTATGTTAGTCTGTCCCTGAGGTACAGAGTTGCCCAATCTTACACTCCACGTGTAGCAGAGTGGTCTAAATATTTTGAAGTCCTTCATAAATGATTTATTTACGAACCATTGATGCTTGATCATACATAAACAAATGGAAAATCAAGAAAAAATATTATGCATTAGTGGTAATTATTAAAATAGATTTTTATAATAAGTGTTGAACATTAATTGAATTATTTTCTTGGGATTTTCCCATCATTGTTTTTAAAATAGAGTCAGCTTGTTTAAGTGTTGAAATTAATATCAGTAATGTACCAGATTTTCCATGTATTTCTAAAGTACACTGTTTTTCCTCCTTTCATCGTTAACTATTCTTTACTTTCAGCTGTCTTCATTAATGTGCTTGTTTAAATTTTAGGTCCATTGCTTTTTTTAATGAGATTAATTTTACGAGAGCTCCCTCTGCTCTCATTAAATTCATTCCCTAAAAAAATGTTTTTATGAAACCAGTTTCGTAAATTCATAGTATTTTTATTAAAAGCTACTTATACGATTTAGTTTTATTTTATTGTTAATTTTTTAGGTAGTAAAAAAGTAGTGAAATTTTATTATTTTTGTTTAAATAATTAGTAAGTTCTTTTCAACTTTGTTTTAATGCCTTCATTTTTGTCCTGCTTATGCCATAATATAAAATTTAAAATTAAAGTTGAAATCTCCTAATTTTCCCCCCACAATCTTTTATAGTACTTCTCACATATGCTCAAACTAATAGCAATATTTTTCTTACCTTTTCATTATATGTGGGCGTGCCTTGTTGTCTGTCTGTTGTAGACTTCTTCATAGCTATCATAAATATTTTCTCACTCGAACCTCATCATAAACTTCAACTCCCTGCCCCCTGTCTTTTAGTAACACCCCACCCACTTCTTGTTACCCCTCCCCCTCTACAAGTGACAACGTTCGAACGACAGCTCTGGATTTCAAACTGGCGTAAGTTCGTCGAGAACATTCGACGATAGTTGATATTCTTGCAATGGAGTTGCCGACGATGTAATCCTTTTAGCTGAAGATAAATATTTGCTCAATACTTATGATAGCAAAATCTTTTTCTAAACATTCTTTTATGAAACATGACTTTAATTGTGTTCATTTTTTTTAATACCAAAGTGTGTGCACAAATACCTTTTTCTGCTTTTTGATCTTAATATCCTAAGGCTTGCTACATAATCAAAATCCTAAAAGTACAAAGAAGTAAGTTGAAATTGGTAATAATGGGAACCAAGTATATGTGATGGTTAAGTCTTCTGGCTTAACTATCCAGATGGTCATAGATCTGTGTTAGGGAGAATGATAGAGTACTAAGTGGTTCTTAACCCATTAATGCCTGACCTTTTTTTCCGAAGATATTTTGTATACTGGTTACAAATAGTGTTTAATGGACAGGAAAAATAATTTTAAAAATATCATGTTAAAAATAATGTTTTCATTCAAAAAAGAAAAATCCTCCCTAAAAAAAGGATGCTAGGCGCTAGAGGGTACATGCTTTCTTTACCAAAATTTTTTCTGCCTACAATATAATATTTAAAAAGACATTTTATAAGAATAAATAAAAGCAGCAATTAGTATAAACTGGGATTTTGTTAATAATTATTAAAATATAGCTTCTTGTTCTTGAGATTGAACCATGTAATCCTTGATAAAGATCATAATACAATGGCTACAGAACACACTTTACAACGGTTATGTGCTGCAATTTGTTAATAATGAAATGAAACAATACCAAAGTAATAATTGAACACAATTATTTGGTTGAAATATTCATTTTTGGAAAATTCAGACACGCTTTTTGGACCGTCCCTAAAAAGGGATGCTAGGCATTAATGGGTTAATAAATGGTCTTAGATTCTTCTGTTCTAAAAAGACAAAAGCTGTAATAGCAACACGTCTACAATTGAAAAAAAAAAATTAAGTAATAATTTGTAGGCATGCGAAGACTTTTTTTCTTTCATAGTAAGGAGTTTATTTATTTATTTATTTATTTTTTTTGAAAATTGTACTTAAACTTTAAAAAATAAATAAATAAATAAATAGTCACAGCACACAGCCTAACTGATATTTTTTGCTATATATCGTGACTCAAATTATGGAAAAAGGAATGTGCCAAAATGGCTGATATGAATCTTTAGATGAAATGTTAACCAGTGATCAAAAGTACACCAAACTATCAAAGCAAAAGGAAAAGAAATAAAAAAATATAGTATGATAAAAAATAAGAAAGAATAACCTGAAGTCGAAAAATCCTTCATCCCCTTGGAAGAACGTAAAAAACCACAAGAATGAGCAAGAAACCCTAAATAGAATATAAAATATTTGAACAAAATTCAGCTGATGTAAATTTTAAAAAATCAGGCTTTTTGGTATGAATGCTCATTGAAATTGTGCCAATAGTTTTTGCGAACAGTTAAAAAAATTAAGTGAACTTAAAATTAAAAGTTTAAAAAAAAAACATGTTTGGAAAAGCTTTTTTGTATACCTCCCTATGGTGTAAAACATGTCTTTTCTTTTATAATTAATACTGAAAAAAGGTAAACTCTTGGTGTTCAAGTCATGTAAAATGTGGATTTTATTAAAGTATGTTCTCCAAGAATGCAACAATTATCTTGTATTATGCAGTTCTAAATGTTTTCCAGATTTTCAATTGCATGCCAGTTCTCACTATTTGCTTTTAAAGAATACATGACAGCTTTGATTGTCTAGTTTAGTTTTCTTCATTTTCAATTTATACCTTACATCTTGTAGAAACTCCTCATTTTGTATTTTCATGGTTCTGTTTCCCATTCAAAATTCCTATTTTACTTTTCCTTAAAACAAATTGTTTTATGATGTATATAAAACTATAGCTTGGAGAAAAAAATTAATTTATCTTCAGGCGAACCGATATTCATCGTCGGCGACTAAATTTGCTGTTTAGTTTTTGAGTGAAAAAGGGTGTGTTCTTATTGAGAAACTATGTGCTTATGCTAACTGTCTGAGGTGCCTTTTACTGCTGCTGATTATTGACTTTAATATTTTAAAATGTATCTTTTTCAGCTTTTAAAAGGATAAAATTGTTTAACGAAGAGACAGTCATATAGAGAGAGAGATCTGATGCTGAACTTTTCATTTTGCACAATTCACTTAAAAATTTTGTGCATGAACAAATTTTGATGCATGCTTTAGCTTGTTTTTTTTTTTTTTTTTTTTTTTTTCTTTTCACTACATGGTCAATATTGTCTCCCTATATTATTTCTCTAAGCCGAATCCTATACCCGGTCGAAACTTGCTCATTTCTTTATCGAATTGCAAGAAAATTTATGATTTTGAAGCTTATCCCGCGGGCTATTGACGAAAATTAGACCCACCCTCTAAAATGTGTCGGTTCGTTTTTTATTCGAACTTCAATTTTTGGGCACAAAATTGACTCTATCTAGCGAAATAATTGTCGTATCTTCTCCATTTTGATTTCATTCGGAAGATTAAAAAAAATGCGTTCTTTAGAACGTTTCGCCGCTAGCGCCGCGTAACGAGAATCTCGAAAATCCACGTTTAAGCGACTTATAAGCGATTGAAGTTTGAAAAAGTTAAATTTTTTTCTCAACTGTTAAAATCGTTATACCATTGTTGTTCAAATCAATTTTAAATGCGACATTTCAAGCCAAGGCTTAGCTCGGTAAACCTTAATTGTAACCTTTATTGTTTCAAAATACTATGGTAGTTTTGCGATAACGTTAGTATTTAGTTTAGTAGCCTTGGGTAGAGCCGCTATATAGACAGGCCGACGCATCAAGATTAAGTTTCACCACTTTGGATCCAATTCCTTAACTTTTACTTTCAAATTTTCATTGTTGCGGAGTAGGTTTACCAAAAAAAGGTTTTGGCACATTGCAAAGCTTTGCCAAATCCACGTGCCGCTAATAATGGCTCACAGTGAAAAATTACCAAAACGCGATTACTGGCCAGAAAAGACAACCACTCAAACACACAAACACGCGCTGGATCCAAAGTGGTGAAACTCAATCTTGATGCGCCGGCTCGTATATATAGGGGCCTTAGCCTTGGGTATTTGATTTTAAGGGTATCACTTTTGTAGTAGTTGTAAAAGTGAACGTGTCTTTGATCTCTTTGAAAAGTTGTCAGAACGACGGCAGTAGATGGCGATGTTGTGCAAATGTACAAGATTTTACAATGCCAAGGAACAGGGTACCAACAGGCAGACTAACAGGAAGGTGTCTACTACCTAGACAATATTAGACAATTCAACAATGCTTTGGCCTTCGCTTCAGTCAAAGTAGACTCAGTTAACATTCCTGGCAGAGGTCCATATTGTTTTAAACTATATGGTCAAGTGTACCATATGATCGGGAACTTGCAACCTCCGGCAGGGACTACACCAACTTACGCTGGACTTTTCTTTATAGATTTCGACACTGCGCTGCAACTTCGGGCAGATAATGAAGCCAATAAAAATTGTCGTATTAAATTTTAAGTTTAAGAGTTTTTTTTTTTTTTTTTTGCGGAATTCCGCACGGGTCACCTAGTATTATAAGATTTGCGTTATATAAAACCATCCCCTTTAAGTAGCATTGCTGAGGCTTCGAAAAGGCATTCATAGTTCCAGATAAGTTGGTGAATAAGTTCTCACATGTCATAAATTAAGACCCAATTAAGTCATTTGATACTTTCAAAATGAATTTATTTGCTTCAGTCTATGCAATTGATGAAATTCATTGTTGTTTACATTGTTATTTCATGTAATAAGAAAGTAACATTGCCCATATTTTAAGCCAGTTTTAATTATTTTAATCCATATTTTTAATTTGTGCAGTACCAATAAAAATTAACTGTCTTGAATGAATCTACCCGAGCATGGTGTTTTTCTATAAATATTCTAAATTCATTGATTTGTGTTGAGATACAACTTCTATGAAGTGTTTTATCAGACTGCTCAGCACTTTATTAAAGTCATTTTTATATTGCAGTGTAATTTTGCTTTAAGATGAAGCTGCATTTTTTAATATCCATTTTTAACTCCAAATCTAATGTACAGCTCAAAGAAACATCGGAATGAATTTTGGTCACATATGAGTGCTCTAATATTTATTAAACACTCTTGAGATATACAGCAGTTAAAATTTTAAACATGGTGCGTAACTTCACAAAAGATGTTCCCCAGGTATCATTTTGTATGTGATCCAATTTTATTTTAAACTAGCGGTACCCGCACGGCTTTGACCGTGGTATAAAATTAAAAGTTCATTTGTAAAATAATTAATATAGCAGAAAAAATACTCTATTTTAGTTATAATTCAACTACAATTCCTTCAAAATATGATATAAAATTTTGGTATGGGCCCTACACTACTTCCTTTTACGTGTACATTTCTTAGTAGATGCCTTAAGTGCTAAAATAGTGCTTGGAGGGAGTAAGATAACAATTCAAACATTTATATCCCTAGTTTGCCACGAAACAATGCAAAAAAATGTTTTACAATGATTAATCTCCAAAATATCGCCGATTTTAACATCATTCAGTGAATTTTTCGCAAAATATCACCAATAGCGCCAAATTGAACCCCCCCCCCCCCCCCAAAAAAAAAGTTTTTAAAAAAATCGCAAATTTGTCGCCAAATTGGCAAAAAAACGCTAATAGCGCCAAATTGAGTCCAAATAATAAAAAAAAAATTCGCCAACTTGGCGATATGTCGCCAAATTGGCGACAAATACTTCGCGCCCAAAGGCTTGGCGATATATCGCCAAGTGGTCGCGCCAATTTATCTGCATTGAAATTAACACTGATTAACTCCAAAAAAGGGGTAAAGCATCCCCTTGTGACATTCAAATGAAACCCCAACTGGAGATGCACAAAAATAAGCCAAAAGAGAAAATAAGAACAATTTTGTTGCTCACAGAAACCAACAGAAATCTTACCAAAATTTGAAAGAAGAAGAAAGTTTCCTTTCCCAGCTTTAAAAACAAAACAATACATTTTCCGAAATGAAACACTTTAAAAAGAACGTTGCAATGTCACAATTTATACGATATTTGGTTAATCTTTGTGCTTTGGGTACCCCTTTCTCGCTAAATGGGCGATAGACGCTCCTACTACTTATTCTAAACGTTGCCAAAATCAATATTGCTGAAATGCGAAATCTATAAAAATGGAAAAAAAATCCGCCAAATCTTTTAATTAAGTCATTAGTATATTGGAAACAGGGTGGCCAGAAAAATACTACGCTCCTTATTTGGGCCGAAAAAATACTACCGTAGTATCAAAAATACTACTTCTGGCAACCCTGGAAAAAGAACGAAACAAAAATAAGTATGAACACGTAACCATAGTAACAGCATGAAAAGTTGATTTCCGTTGATAAAATAATTCATTTCATTAACCATTTTAGAATCGTTTGGCTTGCTTTACTGAAGGTAAGCCTTGAATTCCGGGATTCTAAAAACAATTGTTACAGCTCTCCTGATGATCGTAGAAACTTCGAAAAAACTTCATTTTGTGCAGAAAATTTCAAGCTTTCGAATGACATAAGACTTGAAAATGTGTATAAAATATTTCTTCCCTATTTTATCGAATTTCCGCTAAGAATTCGAATAGAAAAAGAACGAAATGGAATTTTCGAAAAATCGCTTCGAGGTGCAAAACTACATGCTACAAACTAATTTTGTACCAAGTGGCATGAAAATCGACCGAACGGTTTTGGCGCTACGCGCGTAACAGACAGACAGACAGAAGGAAAGACAGAGAGACAAACTTTCAGCTTTATTATTAGTAGAGAAAATTGTGCTCTTTAAATGGGGATTGAAGAGTTACATTTCTAAAACTTGTTTAGAATTTGGCCTGTCTTTTTTTTTCCCTTCACTTAAAATTTGAGATTTTACTTTTTTTTTTCAATTTAAAAAATATTTGCATGAATATTTATTTTCGTTCCGATTATGTAAATAAATAATTTGAAAAGCAGCAAGAGCTAATTTATTCAAAGTTTTCTTTGTTCTGCAAATATTCTTCATTTCTTGTTTTCATTTACTATTTTAAATTTAAACTTGCACTCTATTAACAACTGTGCATTGCATTATTAAATTCAGAGAGTTGAATAATACAAGGTTAGAACTTTGCAGCATTATTACTTTCCTGGAAATAGCCAATTTTCATGTAAGAAATGCACTTACTCCTGGCTATATTTTGGTATTTAAATTTAAAATTTATTCTTTTATGGAATATATTGTTGTTATTAAGGATTTATAAATGGTGCCTCAGGCATGTATTGTACACTGGTTCCACATGCGGGGGAAAAAAAACAATGCACATTAAGATATTTTCATTGCAAAATAAGATTAGTATTTTAAAGTAATTTTTTAGTCATTCTTCTCATTTTCAGAAACATTTTAGCATTTTACGTCAAGAAAAATAATTTTGCAGCCTCAAAATTAGAAACTCGTGAAATTAATGTATTTTGTAATTCTAATTTTTTTGCACAACTTCTTTTCCCTTTTTTCATCTGTTTTCTAAAACTATACTCATAAGTGCTTCAATTTGAATGCAATGTCGCGACGAGCATCTGGAACTGGTTACCTCAATAAGAACCATCCATTAAGTTGAGACTGCCAACAACATACTTAAACATTAAAATAATAACATTTTTGAGAAAATAAAAAGATTTTGTCTGTAAAAATAAAGTTATTTGCAATTTTTTCTATGATATAGAAGAACCTTATTAAAGCAGAATATCTATATTTGTATGAAACATGTAGAAAAAAAAGCGCCTATTATACTGACACTCATACAGTGTCTGAAAAAAAGCTGTCATTTTAGTAAACATTAAAGCTGAATTTCTTGATGACTGACCATTTTGAATATTTCTTTTGTGCAAAGAACTGATCAATCCATATTCTATTTAGAGATTATTTTCATGCCATCCCCCTTCTGTTCCAAACACACTGCTGAATTTTTTTCTGCACTCCAGTCACTTATAAGAAAATAAAATATGTAAAAATATCTTTAGTCAACTATTTTTATTCATAAACCCCATCTTTTTCGAATTGAAAAATTGGTTCCTTCTGGCCCCAAAACACATACATGCAGCTCTCTGCAAATTTGTGATTTATTGTTATATTTTCTTTCACATGCAATTAGTGTTTCACAGAATCAATTAACAAATTGTTTTACTTATTTATTTATTTTTGTGCAACCTAATTTCTAAAGAAATGACTAGCAGATGAACCTGTTACGTGATACATCATTAGAAACACTTGTATGCAGTTCTCTAAATTTGTATAATTTAATGTTATAATATTTTCTTTTATTTGCAGTTAGAACACAAATCATAAATTAAAAAAAAAAAAAAGCTTTTATGTGCTTTTTAGTTATTTACTTATTTTATTTATTTTAAGAAACCTATTTTCGGATAGACTTTGGAAGAAATTATTAATATCGGAGCCTATGATCTTTCATCCGAAATGTGCACTTGAAGAGAGTGGCAGCGGGTTTCAGCTGCCCCCAACATATATACAAAATGCAAACTCTTTGTTTAAAACTATTTTCAAATTTCTATTTTGCAATTTATATGAAAAAGGAGCTCTTTTTGTAATTCTGAAAAATATGCTTTTTATTTTTAAGAAAGAATACTTACTGTAATTGACTGAAGTTGACTCAATTTCATAATAACTGAAACCGTATACATATAAAGGAAAAATATACAATGATCTGCATACAATTAGCCTTCATTATGAATTTAAAAATAATCATGTGCATTTTTAATTTTATTAAAGTAAGAAATTTCATGCTTTTTTCATATTTTCCAACATTCCCAATTGTCAAAATTTGTCCATTTTCTTTCTTTTTTATAAATTATCAAAAGAAATAATTTTTTATGTATTCAAATTATGAATTGTATAAATAATTTAATTCCATCATGAGAAGTATGGCGAAAGTTCGCTACTAATTATTGGTATTGGTTTTCAAGCTGAAATTTCTTTGTTTTCATGTACTTAAATGATTTTGGCTTTAAATTAATAAATAAATAAAAACTTTTCTCTTATGAAAGTTCTATAACCTTTATTATTAACATAAATTGTGACTATAGATTTATTTTACATTAAAGAAACAGCAAGTGCCTTGTATCATTATGCGTAAATTCCTTTGTCTTTGTTAAAATCATCAATTTGCGACAAAATTGATAAAATTTTCAATACAGTGACTAATTACTTTATAAGATTTAATTAACAACAAATTAACTTTTTGTTTAGACCCAGGTATGAAGCCAAAAAAAGAACTATTTTACTATCAAAATTTTCTCTAGATATTCACCAAAAAATCCATGTAAAAAGTAATTTGTTTTAATGAGGTTCTTCATCAAATAGAAACACATATCTTGTAGGACTGGGCGATGCTGATTTGTTGCAAATTTTATTTTGTTCAGAAACATTTTGAAATGTTAATGGATTTATGCCATCAGTTTATAAAGCAGTATTTCTAAACTGATTTTCATGAGTAAGTAAATAAAAACTTCTTGCTTATGAATTTCAAACTAATTAAAATTTATTACGTAATTACTGTGAAAATAATTTTTTGGTTTAGCTTTCTGTATTAAAAGATTAATAATAATCACTCTACTGTAAAAATTTAGATGCCTTTTGGATTTCACTTTTTAGTTTAACCCGTTACCGCCCAGTAATCTATTTATCGATCACCTCTTTTCAGACTTCTCACTGAAAACTATACCTTCTTATCATTTCTTATTCTTATTGGCTGGTTTCCTATTAAACCAATTTCCAATAGGAAACCAGCTTCAGAATAAGAAATGATAAAAGGTATAGTTTTCAGTGAGACATCGGAAAAGAGGTGATCTATAAATAGATTCCTGGGCAGTAATGGGTTAATATTCTTTTCATTCATTTTTTTCCCTTAAATAAGAAAAGAAAGATCAATTTTTTTTTCTCGGCTGGCTATTTTTTCCTCCTAATTTTTTTAAAATTGTTTTTCTAATCTTTAATGATGAACTTATTAATTAAAAAATGACAATTATTTTTCGTTAGCACCTGCAAAATACAAAAAAAAAAAAAAAAATACTTCTTTTGATTCTTAAACAATTAAGGTTGTTCAACTTTAACACTGAGTAAATTACTGTCAGTGTAGTACTTGAAAATTAAACTTTGGATTTCTTCAAAACTAAAATTTGAAGCATACGATCATAGTGAACAGTCTATGCATTGTCCAATCCCACGGGATCGATTGTTGGCAGTCTCGGCTGTGGACTCATTGGGAGGCGCTGGGCCTCCTTGACCTTTAGCCATCATAGCTGTCGTTCTATCTTTGTTTGACACCCTCCAGGTATCGTTTTGCCGAGATCTACTACCGACGCGGGGAGTCTTGGAGCAGCAAAGGGCGCGTCGAAACTGTGGTACTTTTCGTGCCGGATGTTTGGAGCTGCCTCCCCACACGCATAGAGTGGGATGGCATGTTGGCTGCCACCTCTTCCGTCAAAAAACCAAACTGGAAACTGGATGCTGCGGACGTCGAAGCTCAGGCACTCTCACCTTATATGGTTCTTTTTTCTGTTTGTGTGTTTTTTTTTTTTTTAACACTTTGTAGAAGACTTTGCAGCAACCAACCGCCCGACGACTAGCCATGACGCAAATCAAAGATCTCCGGCCCCGATGCTGGAAATCAAATGAATCCCTAGAGTTTTGTTCAGACCAGGTCTGGTAAAAGCATCCATTTTGTTCCAAACTAGTTTTCTCTTTGAAATCAGTATTCAAGGCTTTAAGAATTTAATTGCACTGGGTAGTGATTGTTATAGAACAATGTTTCTGCTTTGAACAGGGTAAATGAAGCACTCGACTGTGATGTGGTCACAATTGTACTATGTTATGTTAAGTTTGCACTGTTCAAATTGGCGAGTATATTTTCTGAATATTTGCCATGGAATTGTGATGCAAGCTATTTTTTCATTACTGAACTGTTGTCAAATTATTTTTGTTTTCCCACTTATTTCATGAAAGTTTTAGTTTTTTTTATCATGTTCAGATTATTTTTTACTTTAGTTTCAATGTAGGTTCAGTTTTAGCTATTTCCTACTTCCAAAAATGTTAGTTAATTTCTTTTCCACTGTCCACTTATATTCTAATTTATTGAATGTTATGTAAGAAAAATCTATTAAGAATTTTTACATGCTTTTTAACCTAGTTATACATGATACTTCAGTGTTATAGTTCTACTTTTCTGTTTCATGAGGTTTTATACTACTATGTATATGTATATAGTAATGTCATATTGTATTTTTCAATAGGATTGGTTTATAGTTTTGCTCATTATCCATGGAAAGAAATGAATAGTCTCTTGCAAATAATTTACCATTCAATTAGTCTTTTATTTTTTAATCCTCCAACTTTTGTTCATCATTGCAATGGTTCTTCATGTTTTGATTTTGGGTTAAGACTCGTATTTTTCTGAAGCAAAATTACGTTGCGACAAAGGTTTATCTTTTTTTTTTGTAATGCTATGTTTCTTTGTTTTTCTTTAGTCTAAACTAAACATAAACTATTTCTGTTCCATAATGAGCTTATCCAAGTCAATGAGTGATTAACTGAAGCATTTGAAATATTTCTTTTTAAATTTAATTTTTATTTTTAATTTTTGGATTTGTAGCAAAATGTTTTGTTACTTTTTCTACTGTGGGAAAATATTTTTTGGGAGGAGGAAGCTCATCTCTTTCATTATGAATTGAATACTGAATAATAGTTGAGTTAAAAGATGTTCCGTATAAAAGCATGCCCAATAGCTTTAAAGAAAAGCTTTCTCTCATAAACTTTTCAAATAACCATTATTTTTATCATATGCCCTTTTTGGGCCTTGTATCTCTGCTTACTGCACAAAGTTTGCTTTCAAATCGATTTTTAGATACATTCCTTATTGATGTTATGAGATTGTAACGGTGCAGAAGGATTCTATACTCAATGCATTAATACTCTTAAATTTTAGGCCCTTAAAAAGAGCCACTGATGCCTCAATGCTCTTGCAACATTAGAATTCTTCAAGTCCTCTCGTTTAAGGATACTGATGCCAAAAACTGGGTCATTCTTGGTTATTTTCCAAAAAAATCTTGTTGACATGACCCTGTCTTGCTCTTCATCTTTGCTTTTCTATATTGTTTTGCACTGGTTTAGAAGCTGAGTCAAAAACAAGAGATAGTGAAGCTCATATTTGTTTGCTGGATCTTTCGTTCCTCCAAAGTCTTATAACAAATTTTTACCATTTTTCTATTGTATTTGAAAATGGTTTTGGTACTTTATTGCGGAAAAAAAAAGTCCTTAAGTTGCGCAACTTTTCTCTTTATCTCTCATTCTCCTTTGTGGATACATAACGTACATTATTTCTTCACAAAGTTGTTTTTGCTTTTACCAGATGCTTTATTTTGAACAAATGAAACTCGGTGTAAGCTGAAAGGGAAGCATTAATAAGTGCACTCTTTATTCTTTTAAATAGTAGCTAAAAGAATTTGTGTCTAGTAAAGAAAATAAAGTTTGATTTTTGAAGATTTATACCTTTATGACTAAATGCTCAGGAGCCTTTGGATTTATTTGTTCTTTGTGGTTGTTTTTTGACTTATTTACATCATTCATTTCTTTGTAAGCTTTTAATCAGATTATTTTCATGACGTATTAAACAAAATTAATATTTTAAAATATCAAAATTTGAATTTTTTTTTTTTTTTTTTTTTGTTGATAAATCTCTTTTTTGAGTAGTAATTAACGGTAGCTTAAAAGTTGTTCTGGGGCTCCTTGTCTCATCATATTTTAAAAGAAATCCATTCAAAGAAATGTATGGTTATCCTTTTTTTCTGCATTCATTTTGTTTTATAATGAAATGAATGTAGGAGTTTGTATCACATGTTGAACTTGTTTGCGTTGCTCAAATTTTTGGTATTGAAAGAACATACAAGCACATTATTGTTCAGTTTTTGTCAGCAATAATTGAAATTGTTTAGGAAATGAAGAGCATAACCTAAGAATGAAAATGATATTTATTTTGCTGATTCTATTCTATTTTTTAAATTTTCCTGTTCCAAAAATACTGAAAGTTATTTTTAATTTGCAAATGCCTGTCTAATGTCATGTATACCTGTCAACACTCCCCCCCCCCCCCCACCCACTTTTCTTCTGACCACGAGACAAATTCTTTTTTTTTGAAAAAACAATTTTTATCTCTCTTCAAAAAAAAAAAAAAAAAATGCTGTTTTCAGTGTAATAACTCAAGCAAAAAATTTTACCCTAATACCCCTAAACATGGAGGAGTTCTGAGAAAGAGCCCACATCCCTGTTTATTAGCCAGCTTTCATTCTTGCTGATCTTCCAAACAGTGAAGTTGATTTTTATGGTACGAATGCTCGCCACTGTTCTTAAAAAAAGACTGCATGCGTTAAAAATGAAGAAAAAAGAGAGTTGCTTCAAAAAAAAGTTTTTTTTTTCTCTTTTGTTTTTCATCCTACTTTCTTCATTGCATATGTGTGTTGAAATGTGCAATTTTTTGTGTCCTGACCAGGAATTGGAATTTTCGCTATCAAAGCGTATAGCAATCACCTGAAAAAGATATATCAATTCTTCTTTAAAATGTTATGTTTTACATGTGTTAACTGTTAAATCAAAGTAGCTAAATACTACTGAAACTTACATTCTTTTGATTATTGCCTAAAAGAAACAAAATTAGATTCAGCATTGTATTTTAAATTATTATTGAATTGTATATTAAATCTACCAAACTACACAAATTAGAAATTTTTGTGTTTTATTAGATTAACGAATTACTGCTGCAGATCATGATTAAAATTTTTCTGAAAGTTGAAAACTACTGAAAGACTTGTTTGATATTGTATGATATGAATCAGTCCTCTTGAAGTAGTTTCTTTTTCAAGTCATGTTAGTTCTCCATGATCCCCCCCCCCTCCCTGCTTAAATTAAGGCTGTTGTTACTTTACAATGTACCATCAGTGTAAAAATCTTCTAAATTTTCTATTTAATTTTCTAAGCTTTGAGTTTCTTGTTAATGAGTTTTTAAAAATTGGCAGGTTCGTAATTATGCTACAAATCATTGCATTTAAACTAGATTCTTTTTTAATGTTTATCATTACATTTAAAAAAAAAGGAAAAAAAAAATCTTCTAGTTTTGAAATACCTTGTTATTTATTTTTTTAAAAACTTTTTAGTTCCTTTTGATTCTTAAACATAAATCTCTCTCTCTCTTCTTCTTTTTTTTTTTTTTTTTTTTTAAACCTGAAGTAGTTGGCAGGTATGGGAAGATTTATTTTTGACATTCAAGGCATTCTTCAAAATTCTTCTTACAAGTACAAAATTTAAAGTTTCTGGTTCATTTTGTTTTAAAACTTGTGAAGAAATAAGAAGAAAAAGAAAATAGGTGAAAAAATTTCAACTTCGAATTAGCAATATCCAATATCTTATTCTTCTGTTGCATCCAGAATTTAAAAAATACTTATCATGGTTGGATCCAAAACTGATCAAATGTTAGCATTGAATATAAGTTCAATGATTTGTATGTCTGAGATGTTTTTCTCAAAAAATATATGTTTGTGAATTTTTTGCACTAGTTAATGTCAGACTTTAGTTTAACTCCTAGGGAAAGCACGAAAACAAAATTTTAATAGAAAAAGATAACTTTATTTTTTTTCTAAAATCTTTCATTCAGTAAAACTTCTATGAAAGAATACCTCAATATGCCCAATATTTCAATGCACAAGTTTTTCCCTGTGTTTACATCAAGAGCAAAACTTTTATGATAAATCCTTTTTATTAACTCACAAAAGTTATGCATAATGTTTAATATCTAAAATGGCAGATATAATTAAATATTTCAAATACTATGATAAATTCAACTTAAAATGTCTTTTAAATCTTTTTTAACCTCCAGGGGCCTTTCTATTTTTTTCTGAAAGATGCCGATTCTATCCCCCCCCCCCCTTTTTAAGTTGCTGAATGTAAATAAACATTTCTGCTAAGCCCTGTCAATTTTAGAAAGACAAGCAAATTTTCATCGACCACTTTTGAGTATGCCCCTGTTTCTGAGTGTTAATGGCTCAGTTAAAAATATTGGAACTTAAGTCAATTTCACCCTTGCTTTATTATGTTTCAAGGCTTTCCCAAGAAACCAGTCAACTCTTTGAGGCCTCTTTATCTTACCACAATAATTATAATAGTAAATAAATAAGTAAGGTACTAAAATATTTTGTGGCTCTCTTGTGCTGTAATTTTGCATTAGCTGAGAAGATTATGTCATCTGATGATGTCATTCAAAAGAAGATCACACCTTGTTAACATGATATACTTATTTGGTCCTATGAATTAACAATCCCTAAATAAATTATTAGATAAGATGAAACCTTGGTAAAATTATTTTTTTTATGCTCCCCTAAATTTGGTGCTAACAAAGTTTGACTATGCATGTGTTTATTCCTCTCTAAATAGTATTTAATTGATAAAAGCATAAACTTAATTGATACTTCTTGCTGCTAATAGTATACAAAAATTTTATTAAGATGTTATAGCTATCAATCATTTTCCCTTTTTTTAATGACCGAATTTTCTTGGAATGCAAGGTGTTTATTCTGGAGAAGTTTTACTGTACATTAAAACTAGTGTAAAAAGTTCCGCAATAGAAATAACTTAAGGAAATTTATGACTTTAGGCAAAGGTATTTTTTCTATTTTCCATCAATGTCCCTTCTGACATCTTTTGGATGAATTTTCAGAATCTCCTTTTATGAAAAGAAGGGCTATTATTCATCGAGTACACATGAAATCCTTGAATTTAGTCTTGAGTTTTACTTTTATGTCATGTTTCTACCTAAACAAGCAGTCATGATTTTGTATTGATGAAATATAGCATGTTGCACATTGATTTGTATGAAAAATTTGATCTGCTCATACAGTGAACCCTCTTCCAAGCAACAACCTCTCCAACTAACATACATTGGGATGAATAAGATCTCCTCCTCGATTGTTACCGTCAATCCATTGTCCACAAATTTACTGGATGGGGAGTAGGTTAAAATGTAATAGTTTCTGTGTCGTTTGCAGTATTACTGTTTTCTCCCCTGATTCAACTACCAAAAAGGCCTCTTTTTGCTGGAGTTTAGTATTTTTCATTTTCTCCTGTTTTTTTGAGAATATCTTACAGCCACTGAATTGCGTCTTTATATTTGAGCATTACGTTTTTGTTTAAAAATCTATAGTGAATTTCTGTGATTCTAACATTTAGTGTTCATGATTTAATAATTTTAAGGATTTCTCATGATCATTATCGAAATTCCCATGTATTCTTGCTAATGAATTCCAATTGAAAGCATGAGGTAGTTGCTTTAGAAAGGTTTCACTGTAGTGATATTATAGGTTTTCGGTTCGTTGGCAATTCAGTCATCATTTGAGCAATGCAAATGTGTTTGAAGACAATGAAAGTCAATAATATTAGATTTTTATTTACCATGGAAACCATAAAGATTTGTCACCAAATGCAAAAAAAAAAAAAAAAAAAAAGTCTTCCATACAAGAAGTACACATTTATCATTAATGTTTTGCAATCTGTTTGAAATTGTTCAGTTTGCTTTATTTGCCAAATTTATATTCCAAAAAAAGTGGTGCAGTAGTCTATTGAGACTCTTGTGCCAAAAACTAATTGAACCAACCTACAGCCAAAGAGAGAATAAATAAACTATTTACAATCTAATATTTTTTGACTTCCATGAATGTTTTAAATTTGTTAAAAAGTTATCAAAATTACAAAGAACAAAAGTGAAATGTTGTGTAGTTTCACTTACTGAAACTAAGCATACAATTGCAAGGATTTAAAAAGGTCTTCTATGAAAAATGACTACTGTTGTATTTTTAAGTTTAAAAAACATTTTTAAAATGGCATAAGTGCTATTTGTTTTGTTTTCAAGGGAAGCAGAGTTCAGTTCTAAAAGGCTTTTGAGTGCTTAAAATTTTAAAACATATTTTATTACTAGACATAAAATCTTTCTAAAATACTTACCAATTTTCCCTTTGAAAATGAAATGCATTTAACCAAATCATGAAAACTAAAATTTTCATCGATGATTGTGAAGTCTCAGACCAAAGTCTGAAACCGTAGAAATAAATTTTGTAACTGAAGCAAAAATAATAAAAATGTCCCTAAAGTTTTCTGTTCCATGTTTACCATGTAGGGAAATGCTTGGGGTAAAGAAGCTTATTTCATTTATCTCTGAAACATGTGAGTTTCTTTTGAACAAAACTTTCAATTGCTATAATGAAGGAACCTTGAGATGTTTGAAGTAAACTGCACTAGCGTTTGCTGAAAGGTCTAGAAATAAGTTTCAAAGCATACAAATATTATACATATAACCTTATTTAAACTATTATACTTTTAAATGAGTAAAATTTTGCTGACTATATTAAGACCAAATTTCAAATCACATGTTTGCAGGTTTTGGGGTTTTGAAATCCACCAGTTGAAATTTTTAAAATGTTGACAGCAAATTTCCTTTCTTTGAACAAGGCTGGACTAAATAAAGTAGCACTTAAATAAATCATATAACAGGTTTGCTTTATATTGAAAATAATGAGGTTATCATTTTTGACTGTACATTAAGAATTCAGACAGTACTATAACTGAGTGATAACTCTTAACCGCAATCAAACATTCTGAAAATTTTACAATGCAATGTTGTAGGACAGAATGTCATTTGAATGAAAATGTTTTTACAGCAACTTTCTTGCAAAAGAGGTGAACTATTATGTTAAAGATCTATATTTTCCCCATTGATGGCAGAGAGAAAAAAGAAAAAGTCTATGGCACAGTCATTTTTAAAAATTGGTATATGGAATTAGTCAGCATGAAAGGATGTAATTAGGTCATCCCTATTTTATTTTTGCTCTCAGATTGACAAAAAAAATAAATTTTTTTTTTAATAAGTTGCTTCTCCTATTTCATGTATATGTAGTAGAAAAGGGACAGTTGGAAAGTAATTCAGTGCTACCCAATATTGATTCTAAAACATGTTTTTCGCGAGTTCAGTCAGGCAATTTTCGGTTTAGGAGGTCATGGCTAGTCCCCTCACAAGTTAATCTGAGTTTTTCTCTTTCTTAAAAGGTATACTGGATGCAGAATGTGGAACTGCCTGGATATACTGTGCACTAGCAGTACATAGTAGTATGTGAGATTTTTATGTTTTTTCAGTCCCTACAGGAACACTACAGGAGAGTCTCCAGAAGAGATGGCTATACTACAGTCAAATATTTTTTCCTTTTTCTTTTTTTCATATTTTAAAACCTAGTATGTCACTGTAAAAACCATTACAAAAAATTTAGTTGTTAGTGCACACAAAGCTTGAAGTTTTTTTACATTTAGACAAACATGTAAAACTAATTGATTACTTTTGCATTTATTAATGAGGTAGATTATGAAAGCTGTTTAACTGTATGAATCTTATTCAGATAATTGGTAACGGACACATATATTGTTTGAAACTAATTGGAGTTTTTTTCCATTTAAAGTATTTTTTTTACTAAAAGTTTCCCTAACATTTGTGCTAATCGCTTTTGAAAAATTGTTAGGCATCGGCTCCAAGTCAATTTCCTCTTGAATGGTACTTTAACATTGAAAACATTTTTAATGATTACTGTTTTAACATTAAATATTGAAACCTACTGTTTAGGTGAATGACATAAAGCGGGAATTAGAATCGAGGAACCTGAGTGCAAAAGGCCTGAAATCACAACTGATCCTTCGCCTGACTAAAGCCTTGCAGTCGGAAGCAGAAAAAGAAATGGTAGACAAGTCTTCTGGCCCAGAGCCTGATGATGCAGATGAAGAAAATGCCGAAGAAAGTAAAAAGAAAGAAAAGGTGTGGGTGAAAAGTTTTATTGTTAAAATAGCATTCTTCAATTAGTTATCTTGTACAAATTGATGCTTTTATGGTCTTTAATCTCTGTGATCATTTATGCAAATAGGAAGAAGAAAAAAAGCCCCGAGAGGAGAAGGAAAAGACAAACGACAAACGCAACCTTCCGGAAAATCCTGTCATCATTGTTCAACCATCTAAGACTGCCAAAAACCGGAAGTTTGACTGCACCATCATGTCGTTGTCATTGCTGTTGGACTACAGGCAGGAAGACAACAAAGAACATTCGTTTGAAGTGAGCTTAGAATTATAGTGAAAATGAAACTAAAATTGTTGCTTGCTTTGTTTTAGGTCAATTGCTCACAGTGTGTCATACACACATAATACTATACATAAGTCCTTAAATTACATATTCTCTATACCAGTAAGCAGGAGGTGATGGAGGAAATGGGTGATACTAATTTGATTCAGGAAATAATTTCATGAAAAAATAAATTAGCAAGAATGGTGTCAGAAGCATTTTTGAATGGGGCGGATGACATCCTGTAATTAAAAAGTGGCTCCTAATTTAAAAGCTTATTGCATGAGAAAGAAGCAGCACTAGTGAAATTTAGAATTTTCTTGAAGATGGTTTTTGAAGATCTGATATAAGTTTTAAGTTACAATAAAAATCACTGATTTAAGTCATTGACACCACGAAGTCTTTAGGAATTTTCAGTTTAATTATTATTTACTTTTTATGCATTTATTTTTAGTTTCTATGTCTTTTTTCCAAATGCTTCTCATCGATTTTTCCGGCTTTGGATACGAGAAAATTTTTGTAAATTGGTGGGGGGATTCAACCAGTTGCATAGGGATCAGTATGAAAGTAAGTCTGAAGTTCATAAATTTTGCTTACTATAGATGAAGACAAAACTCTTGATGATTTTTTTTCAATAAAAGAAAATTTTTCCAAGTTGTTTTTCACTTTTCTTTTAGTTTAGTGCTTTGTACACGGATAGTATGTTTTATATATATATAGATCTATGTTATGGTATGAAACCAGAAAAAATATAAAACTCCAACTTACAGCCATAGACAGAGCTAAAGCAGACTAGTTTTGTAATGAATGTTTCAGACTGCTGAGCCTAAGAAAAGGCTCTGCCATAACTAAATTTTTTGTGTTTGCTTGTAACAGAAGAGATGTTTTAAGGTTTTTCATAGATGTTCGATTGTTCTTTGAGTAAGGGATTAGAATACCTTTTCAGACCCAGGTGCAAAATTTGTACTACTTGCTATAGCTTGTTGGAATACAAAAGTTTTTTAAATGACGAGATTTATTTATTGTGAGATCTTTAAGTTTGAACTTATTTAATTGTTCTTTTCTTTGCAGGTATCATTATTTGCTGAGTTGTTTAATGAGATGATGATGAGAGATTTCGGTTTTCGTATTTATCGAGCCTTGGTGGAAGCTCCTGAAATTAAAGATGATGACAAAGTAATTTATCTTTTCTTTTTGCATCAAAAATAATCGAAGTATAAAGTCCATTCAGAGAAAGCTTGTTACTGAGGATTATATTGTAGTCCTTAAGTATCGTTGAGTCTTTAAAAAATTTAAGGCAAAGTCAACTTTAATTTATTCACTGAGTAAGTGCACTGCATCATAATTTAGTTTTAGCTATTATTTAGTGAAAGAAACTTCATATATTAAGGCATTCCGTTTTTATTAAAAGTTTCAAGGAATTGCATTTGTTTCAGCATACATTTTTAACTGCTTTATTATGTCCTACATCATGTATTACATGCAGGGTTCTCAACCTTTTCATCCTGCGTCGCCCTTTGTGTGCGCATGCATACATCTAACAAAAACACTTCATCCCTATTAAAATGTGAGGTGTGTTCAATTTCAACTGTTTAAGTTAAATTAATTTAAGAAATTTTGTTTGAATGCAAATTTTATTCATGAAATTTAGTAGTTAGATATAGAAAAAAAAAATCTGAAGAAATAATTAGATGAAATGCTGAGCTTGCTTTTGCTTACAAAGTTCACTAAGCTTGATCTCCTAGTTTAGAACGCAAATCATTCTCAGCATAAAGCTTCTGTTAATACTTGTCAAGTAAGTTAAACTTGAAAACCCTTCCCTCTCACTAGTAAGTAGTTGTCAATTCCAGAAGATACTGCTTCTTGTTTTTTTTCTTTAATACCAGTCCAAAATTTAACAAACACTGTACTGCAGTAGGTTTGTTCCATGTATAATTACAAGATATTGTGGAAACTTCTGTCCCAGTCAAATTCTAGCTTGATCAATGTAGTTTTGTTCAAATTTGGAAATTACCTGCTTACCCCTTATAGATTTTCTTGTATTAGATGTATGTGTACCAGTGGTTGAGAACCATTGTATTGCACGTTGTTGTCGCTAGTAAAATGTTTATCACTATGCATTGAGTTAAGAACATAATAGCAGTAATAGGTTGTACAAATAGCAGTAAGAATTTCATATGTATGTTTTAGGATTTCAAGGAATCCCTTTTACAATGCACATAAGGGGCTAAAAGAAGAAAAGCTTTGATCCAATGTCTTTTTATCTTTTTTTTTTTTTTACATTCAAGAAACAATTCCTTGTAACTCCAAAACACATGTCAGCAATTGTTATTGAATTTGTGCAATATTTATGTTGATATATTTTTAACATCCTATTGTTAATTTTTGAAAAAAAAATTTGATTTCAAATGAAAAATCTTTAGATCTTAGTTTATTCAACTTATTTATTAATAGAATTTCATTTTACTACATTTGTTTTTAATTTTGTTTTAGGATAAAAGAAAATCAGATAAGAAAGATGATAAAAGAGATCGAAAGGTAAAAAGTATTTCATTTCTTTGCAAATCGGTGTAGGCCTGTGAAGTCTTAAGAAAAATGACAGACCCTGACCCCCAACTCAAATTTCAACACTCTTACTGAAGTGAACTTTTAAAAATGTAAAAAAGTAATGAATGACAGAGAAAATAGAATTGAGTGCATAAACATTAAACCAGATTATTTATATATTTTATCTAAAAAAGTAGTGAAGTGCCACAAAGTTGAAAAGCCAACTTTCAGACAAAATTTACGAAACCCAGGTCCCCACAGTCTTTTAAAATAGAAACTAAATAAATAAATAAAACAAGAATGGCTCTTTGAAATTTGTAAACATTTTTATTAAGTGTACAAAAGTTGAAACACTCTGATTTTTTAAATGAAAGATTTTTTTTAAAAGGTAAAAATCAAATTTTGAGATAAGCATAGGAAAAGGAATACTTAACGAAAAAATAATTTTTGGGTATGTGTGGAAGTACCAAATCATTCTAGAAGGAAAGAAAACTTGCCAAATAAAAACAAGAAGTTCTGTCAAGAACTAAACGAGCCTACTTTCCCGTACATCGACATAGGCATTGTAGCATCTGATCAATATTCTCTTGATTATCTAAAACTAAAAATTATGTCAAACATATCTTTTTGCACTTAAAGCTGATTTCTGAAAGCAAAATATACCCCTCTCATCAGATAAAATAGACACGTAAAAAGTAAATAAACGAGTCAATAAAGTTTTGTCGCACCTTTAAAGGAATGTAACTGCTATAGTTCTTCCGTAGAAAAATTCCACAATCGTTTTCAAAAGAAAAAAAAATAAATAAAATAAAAGTACAAAGAACTTACATTTTATCAAAGAAAGAAAAAAAAACTCGTTCGTTAATAAAATGTCTTGAATTTCATTTTTAATCCGTTGCCAGTTGTTAAATATAAATAAGGAATAAAATGCTCTCGTGAATGAAAAATTTTTGTTAACAAAAAAAATCGTCTGGTAAAAAAAATAATAATAAATTAAACAAAACAAATAAATAAATATACAAAAAATCGTCTGCCCAGTCAGTCATTTTTTCTGAAACTGCATTTCCGCCATGTTTGCGGAGTCGGAGTCGGAATCAGAGTCCTCACAGAAGATTACTCAAAAAAGTACTTTACAATACATTATTTATCAAAACCATTTTCTTACAAAGTTATTTTGAAGGAAATCCGCCTTGAAGTTCAGAATCAACATTCAATTTAAATTCCTCCGTAGGCGCTCATGTTAAAATGTTTTCTGAACGGTTCATCATTGAACGAAAAATGGTTCAAATTGAAAAGTGAAATATAGGAATGAGCCTCTCCGAGATCTTTCGAACAAAAAAAAGTTTATTCAATTCGGATGGTTCACTTAAAAGTTATTAGGTGGGGAAAGGTTGTTTGAACAGTTCAATGTTGAACAAAAAAAAATGTTCAAACTGAAAATTTAAATACGGTAATGAAGCATCCTTGCTGAGATCTTTTGAACAAAATAAAGTTTGTTTAAATCGGACTGTTCATTCAAAAGTTATTAGGTGTGAGAGCTTGTTTGAACGGTTCAATGTTGAACGAAAAATTGTTCAAATCGGAAATTTAAAAACGGGGATGAAGTATCCTTGCCGAGATCTTTCGAACAAAAAAAAGTTTGTTTGAATCGGACGGTTCACTCAAAAGTTATTAGGGGTGAGAGCTTGTTTGAACGGTTCAATGTTGAACGAAAAATTGTTCAAATCGGAAATTTAAAAACGGGAATAAAGTATTCTTGATAAGATCTTTCGAACAAAAAAAACTTTATTCAATTCGGACGGTTTACTTAAAAGTTATTAGGTGGGGAAAGGTTGCTTGAACGGTTCAATGTTGAACGAAAAATTGTTCAAATCGAACATGTAGATACGGGAATGAAGTATCCTTGAAAAGACCTTTCGAACAAAAAAAAGTTTGTTCAAATCGGACTGTTCATTTAAAAGTTAGTATCGCGGGACCGGTTGTTTGAACGGCTCAAAGTTGAACCAACAATTGTTCAAATCGAAAAATCAAATATGGGAATGAGCTGCACTCGCCGAGATCTTTCCAACAAAAAAAAGTTTGTCCAAATCGGATTGTTCATTCAAAAGTTATTAGGGGGGGACAGACAGACCGACAGACCGACCGACCGACAGACCGACAGACCGACCGACGCACAAATTCCCCATCTCAATACCCTACTTTCAAATTTTTAATTTTTCGATATTTATTTCATTTTTTTGTTTCTTTTTGACTTTTTTTTACTTGGCGATATTTTTTGAACTTGGCGATATTTTTTGGACTTGGCGACATTTTTTAGATGCATTAAGCCAATTTTAATGCTTTTTTCGTCTCTTTTATTTTTAACGGGAAAGTAGGCTAAAAAAAGGAAGTTTGTCAACTTTTTCTGCCAAATAATGAGAATCTATAAAGGATAGAAAACAGAATAAGAATATGAAATGTGCAAGGTTCAAAAGCAGTTTTATGATACAGGAACTGAGAAAAAATAAGCTTTTAAAAAATATATTTAATTTCTGAAGATCATATGGAAAAAGTAATCTATAAAACGTATGAAATTTGTACTAAATAGATATGTTATAAATTTCTGAGAGTAAGAATTTGACTAAATATTTTTATGTATTGCACTCTATAAAAATAATGTTTTTGTTCAGAAACTTTTTAAAATTTTATTTCATAATATTTAGCAAAAGCTGAGGTCAAAGTTTATGTGTTTTTTAGCAATTCTGATTAATTTTCCCCCTTAAATCAACCTCACTCCAACTTCACAGCCCTAATATAAATGAAAAATTTTGCCTATGGATGAAAGATGTATATGTGTATGACAATTAGAAAAAGCAATAACAGTCTTAACATACACTCCCCTATCACTCAAATTAAAGGAAACATGTGAAGGTCATCTCCAAATTAATATCTTTTTCTGGTGAAATTGACATTGTCAATAGCACTAATGGAATACTGCTTCAGATCTTAGTAATGTTGGAGTTAAAAATAAGAGTCATTTAAATTACTTTCATCATGGAATCACACATTATTATATTAATAGATATGTTCTTTGTAACCCCGAAATGGGTGTACGCAATTTATTTTATTTCCCCCACACTACGGTAAACAGCATTTAAAAACCAATTTCCAAAATGACTTAGCCTTAAAATTCTGAATTGTTTTAAATGGTTCGTTTAAATCCTACTTTGTAATTTTAGTGTATGTGTAAGGAATGTAATGATATCCAATTAACAGTGGCGTACTCAGGGGGTGGGCTGACTTGGCTGCCGCCCACCCCGAAATATTCATAAAATATTTTTTTTTCCTCCTTTGTGTAGACCCATCTTGAGAAAAACTTTCGCTAATGAAAACTAAGTATGAATGGATAACATTAAGAAGACGAAAATGGAAAAAGAAAATTTCATTGCAAAAACTGAAAACAGTTAAAAATGGGGAAGAAAAACTGTCTCAAAATTGCTCACAGCATTCCTTACCAAAGTGGCTCGAAATTGCTTTTTTTTGAAATTCATTTTCAAAAATTTCTTGGGGGAGAGTCTCGAACCCAATTTCTTTCTCCAACGTCATCAAAGATAGCGCAAAATTGCAATTTTAGTTCACCATTTTCTAAACAATTTTGAAAGGATGGAACCCGACCCTCCTTTACTAACATTGTCTGAAGATTGCGTTTTTGGAACTAACTTCAAAAAAGTAACAGGGCGATCCCCGGAACCCTATCCCTTCCCACAACGTTACCAAAGATTCTAAAGACTTACTGACAACATCAAAAACCATAGAGTCTTAAATTGTGCTTTTAGAGACTCAATTTCTCAAAAACCTCCCGCGTAAGAGTTCGAATACTTATTGTTTCTTATGTCAATATTTCAAAGATGTCCCGCAATTGTAGTTTTGCAACTTAAATTTTAAAAATTTCAGCGGAGGGTCCGCGAGCCTTTCCTTTCCTAAACATTGCCAAAGTTCATCTGTAACTATTTCTTGAACTAGTTTCAATGAATTTCAAATGAAGAGGTCCTAACCCCCTCCCCTTTCCCCACACACATTATTATTGAAGATCAAGTAAAAATGATTTTGAAATTCCTACAGCAAAAAATTGTCTGACGAATTTCGTACTCAGCCCCCCCTGAAATAGTTTGTCTGGGTACGCCGCTGCCTATTAAATATACAATTATTTATTTATTTTACGTGCACCCTTTTATTTTTTTTAATTGATCTTAAGTATGAACAATTTTATACCTTATTTATGCTATCATTAGGAGTTTAAAGATATGGATAATCGTAAAGATGACAGAAATGATGCAGACAGTGACAAAGATGACGATGACTCTGAAGATGATGATTGTGATGCTGATGAAAAGAGAGACAAAGGTTTAATATTTTTTTTTAAATCGATATTGACTTCATTTTGACCTTTTTTAAGCATTGCTCGCTTTTAATTGTTTCTTCATTTTAGTTTTTAAGAAGCATAAAAGATCAATCTATAGAAATTTCAATTTCCCCCCATCTCTAAGCCCTTCAGTTCTCTTATATCAGCAAGAAAATGCCCAGCTGTTTTTAAATTTCCTCCTTTTTTTCTAAAAATGTTTCTATTGTTAGTAGTCATTACTTGGGATGTAATTGAATATTTTAATTAGTGCATTTTGTAATGAACCATTAATGCATATTCTCCTCCATGGCTATTCAAAATGTTTTTTTTTTTTTTTTTTTTTTTCATGGAAAGTGCTTAGAATTTTATTATGATTTATTTGTTGTCATTTTATTTATTTATTCTTTTAAATTTAACTTGGAAATTATGAAAAAAAAATTTCTAATTCAGAAATGTAAAGTGTCAATTTTCTGAGATTCCTTTTGGCTATTTAAGTGTTCTGCAGTAAGATGCATTTATCGCTTTTCAGGGTCTGGTTTTTCCCAATAAATGTTAAATTTGAGATTCAAAAATGGAAGTCATTAAGTAATGTTTTGATTTAAAAAAACAGCAATGGTAAAATATATTGAATCTGAATTTCACATTTGAAAACTTTGTGACGATATTCATATAAAACACAGACGAATGTAATAATTAAGAAAGGGTATCGAATTTTAATCAAAAAATTAATTGCAAACAGGCTATTTTAGGTTTTTCAGCAATCTCTAATTTGATTGTAGAATTAATCTCTCTTGTTAATCGTTTTTTTTTCTCTGTTAAGCATTTCATTATTGACTAAATGGGAAGGGATTAAGATATTAGTTGTATTTGTGCATATTGTCACCTCAGAGTTAAAGTAAGACATCTTATCCTAAAAATAACTGTAAGATATCCTACTGTTGTTTGAGGCAACGATGTGTAGAATCCATTATCAGTTTTTTTTTTTTTTTTAATTCAAATTTTAATTCTTTATAATATTGGTCTTTTTAACATTTCCATTGTTTTTTTTTTCTGTCCATTCATTTATCTATCTTCTCATTCCATTCTTTGTGGCAGTACTAAGCAATATTTACTACATTCCATGCTTTCTGACTTTCAGATCGTAAGAAGCGACGAAAGAAAAAGTCTCAGATGCGCACTCATGATCCATTTTTATTATTATCCTTTGTTTATTATGATCAAACACACTGTGGATATATACTCGACAAAGATTTGGAAGAAATCTTCTACATGCTTGGATTGATGTTGACTAGAGCACAAGTAAGTTCACTGCAGAAAAGCAATGTTCTACAGGGTTCTTACAAGTCTTTTTCATCAGATTGGTCCTTAAGTCACTGCACTAGAAATATCATAGACCTTTCAGGAAAGCTTTATTTGTTTTATATTTAGTTGAGGATACTTCATTGAGTTTACTTTAAGGGTTAAAATTTTCTATATTTGTATTCCATTTCTTATTTTAGTCACTTGGATTAAAAAACACTAAGAGTTTTGTGATAAATTGCATCATGGTCTATACCATAAACTCATTGGGTCATTATTTTTACTTCTATTAATGTAATAACCTCTGATTGTAACATGTTTTAACAACACACTCAATGCCTGGTTGTGTTTATCGCTTAACCATTTCTGATTTAATAATAAATTTTCTTTTATTGCATTTTTTCCCAAAATAGCAAAACAATTTTTTTTTCAAAATGTCCTCAAGGTAATAAAAGTAATAAATTTGGATAATTCTACATTTTCTACCTTTTTTTTTTTTTTTCAAAAAAAGGCGGACAATGCAAAATTACATTTTTTAAACTGCATTTTCATGGCACAAAAGTTTTAAGTTTTACTGCCGTTTAAGTGTCTTTTGTGCCAAAAATCAATTGAAATTCAACGGAGTACATAAATATACTTCTCATAAGCGACCTAGTCATTTATGGTTGATATTTATTACAACAAAGAAAATAAGTAACTCTTGCTGTATTTGTCTTAAGCCACTGAGAAGCCCCCTGCTCCATTCTTGTAGCAAACAGGTTTAGGGTAAAAGAGAGCAGCTGTGGAGTTCGTGGGGCTTGTGAAGAGAAGGGAATAGCCTCAATACATGAAATCCATTCCATAATTTAGGCATAGTTCTGGAGGGGAGACAGGAACTTGGCATCCATACTTGTAACTACTAGCAATTGACCATGGAACTTTGAGTCCATGGATTTAAGGAGCTCCTACTCTGCATGTGATTTCTGATCGTTTGGCATTGTGGGCAAAAAACTTTAGTCAAATGAGCTTAGCTACACTAGCTAACACTTTTCTGCATTGAAAAATAGTATCCTTGAATCTGCATAAAAAGCAACTCCATAGCAATTGCATAGTATAGCAATTTGTGCATGTATAGCTCAGTTATTCTGTGGTTACTTTGTTACACAAAGACATATATTCATTTCTTTTTAATTGCAGTATTTATTTGCCTCTAATGATTTCTCTTTTAATCAACATGCAAATTTCCTTGCAAAATATTACTAGCATTTGTCATAAAAAATATACACTGATTAACTGGTTGATACTTAAATGAAATGTGGATATTTTTTCCCTAGCAAAAAGTTGAGTTGATCGCTCATACATGAGCAAGCAAATGCAAATGTATTTAGCAATATGTATTGTTCTTCTTTCATTCAAAATGTAACTATTTTTGTAATTATTTTTACAGGTGAGAAAATTAATACAGAAAGTGTGTAAACGAGAAGTCCTGCGATACAGGAGGCTGACTGACGGCCCATCAGACTCCGAGAAACCAAGCAAGTCAGACTCTAATAAGATAAATTTGGAATCTCTCGCGTCAGGTATTTATAGTCGAGCAATTCTTATCTGTATTGTTTTTTTTTTTCATAAGCCCTTCTTCCTAAAAACAATTCTGGTTTTTCCCTTTCATGACATATTTAATTGAATTTCTGTGCTCCTTTACCAAGGTTGTTACTTTGTCGAATATTTTATTGAAAAGTTCAGGAGAAATACGGCAAAATGTAAAATAAATGTTTATCCATTGTTAAAAATGTAAAATTATTGCTTTGATGCAATAGAATTATATGACCATGGTATTTTAAAAATCATCTTTTTTTTAAACTGAAAAAAAAATTAAACCAAAAGAAATTTTAGATTTAAATTAATTATTTTTTTTCTGTGTTCTGTGAATAATTTTAACAGGCAAGGATTTTTAGTTATTTAGTTCAATTGAATAAATTTTAACTATACATGAATTTAATGTTTTATGAAATTTATAAAAACATATTCGATCTATTACAACACCAAACAACTTTTTATAATATGGTGTTTAAAGCAAATTACAATACCAACATGTGTGGTTGAAAATAAATTTAATTTGATGGCGTAGTAGTACACTATAATATCAGAAAAATAGATAGAACATAAACAAATTAGCTAATACTACATTAGATAAATCAAATAAGCGTAATATGACATATCTTTACTGTAAAAAGAACAAAATTAAACCAAGTTTACAAGCAATTGAGCGTTATTGTATTGTAATATTTCATATTAATAGTGAAAAAAAAAGTTTATTTTATAGTAGTATAAATATTTGAAAAATAATGAAAATATTGACGCACCAATGAATGAATAAATTGTAACATTAATAATGATGTTAATAATTTTTTTAAAATGAGGTCACATCTGTTTTGTTTTGTGAAGCATATTGCACTCTAATATATCATGTGGAAATCATAAACAGTTGTATTTTCTTATTTTTTAATGAATGGTACACATTAAAGAAAAATTCTGATATTTAAAATTAATTAACTTTACATTTTTATTTATTGTAAAATATACAATGCAACAAGTTTGGTTTTAATTACCTCACCTTAGAACTGTTAACGAGTATTAAATTAAAACTTAAATAAAAGCAAACATAAAGTTTTAGCGCAACAATTTTATTATTAATAACATCAATTAGTTATTTCATCATACCATATTCAGATGGAATACTGAACATAAAATGTATATAAAGAAAGAAAAAAAGCATTATATTAAAATGTAAATATTATAAATTTTTGAGTGCATTATTTCATGCTAAAAATTTCAAAATTTTCCTTTTTTATCTTGTATAAAAACTCTTCCAAAAAACAAAAAAAAAAATTCCCAAAATCTCGAATTTTTTTCCCTTCTGACTATTCCTATCTCTAAGTAGGAATGACCCAAGGCCACACTAAGTTCTGCATTTTTAATTTATAACTTTCAATTTATTTAAAAAAATGGCAAAAAAACAATTTCCCATAATAGGAAATATCTCAACGTTTGTTCTATCTGTCATGATGCATGCAATCCCTTCTTCTCTTGCAGGCAACAAGAAGTACATTCCGGAGTTGAAACGTTCAAACTCAAAGGGCAGTGAGGATGCCTCCCTAGTGCCCTGTCGTGGAGCCCTGGTGGACGTGGGCAAGCTCATGGATCGGCTGGATCAGAGCGAGAAAGGGCGCCTAGATGCAGAAGAAAAGATTCGAACACAACTCTCGGAACTAGGTGAGGATAAAAATACTGTTCACGCTTCATTATTTTGCAGGTTTCTGGTCATTGATTTTTTGATTTATGTTTTTGTATTACATTGTGAAATGATCATTTTAATTTTTAAAGAAATTCTCTCACAAACGAAAAAATATGAGAGAATGTGAGACTAAGTGTAATAGTTAAGATTTTTTTTTTTTTTTTTTTCAAAATAACCAAATTCAAAATATGTTTTGAAAATAGTGGTGGCTTCACCAATTGCCTTTTTTTTAACAAATACAGTAGTTTGGTATCTGTCTTAAGGGACATTTTTTTCTGATCCCCGTCCCTTTGAATATGGACCTCCATGTATTTGCATCTAAATAAAGGACAATCACAGAAAAATTACAAAAATTCTTTATTTCATAAATAAATAAATAAATAATTTACTGGAATTCAAGGTTTTTTTTTTTTTTTTTTTTGTCATTTAACTGACTGGTGAATGTTTGACATTAAGACATGAAGTGTAAGTGTTATTGTAAAGTTCTTGCTGCAATTTATATACATGTATGCCTCTGATGTCTGATCAATTTATTTGAATGGTTAGTGCCAATAGATAGTGCACCCACAACAAGCTTTCTACAGAAAACTTGAAATGTGAATACTAATTGCAAATTACATTGTATTGCATAGTAACTTACATGACATTAAACAACTTTATGTAGGGTTGGTTAGGGTAAGTGGGCCGCCTTTTTAGAACAGTTCGTTTTTAAAGCCTTATACAAAAGTTTTAAAGCAAAACAGCTTAAATATGTTGACTTATTTTGTCTTGGACATTATTAATGAACACGAGTTCAGCATTATTTCCTAAAAAAATGCTTTAAATATTTTTAACTGTATTATTCTTTCAAAAATGGCGTGGGTGACCCACTTACCCCTAAGAAAGGGTAAGTGAGCATCCCCCCCCCCTCCCATTTATTTTATATTTAAAGTGAGCATATTTCGAAAAGGTATTTGTGGATCCTACCTAACAAAGTATGCAACATTTTAGCAAGAAATATTTTTCTATAAATGTATCCATTAATGAGATATATACTCACATTTAAATGTGTATGACGGAAAATTATAAAGCGGAATACAAAACAATTATGTCTGTGAAATTCATTAAAAGCCGTTAGGCGTATTTTTTGCTTTTACATATAAGTTAATGTTGAATGAACATAATGGAGTCGATTAATATCATTTTTAAGTAAAATAGAAAAAAAAATATTGGTTGAAAAGAAATGGAATTTTTCATGGCAGCGTCTATTTGAAGTTTTCTGAAGGAAAAATATTATCATTTCATCCTCAGTTATAATTCTAATATCACCTACATCAAACCAATAAAAAGTGTAGCTATTTCTATTCTTTCTATCAAATTTTGCATTATTTTTTTCCTTTGTATCATATTTTAAAATTAGAACTTAATAATACTTCATAATTTTCTTTGATGCAAGTTTCAACAATACATAGTTACCAGCTTTTGCAGTTTTTGTAGCTGAACCATCAATTTCTTCTAGCTCTCCAAAATTGTCTTTTATTTCATCGTAGAAATTGCTTCATCAAAACTGCTTTTCATTTTGAAATCATCATTATTATGAGGGGCCCACTTACTCTAATAGAGAAAAAACACTGGGTAAATCGGATCCCTCCCTTAAACACTTATTAATAATACTTTGAAAAAAAATTATTATTGCAATGTGTACTTTAGGTTAAACTTTACAAGAAAACTTGATGAACATAGAAAAAATAATGAAAACTAACATTGAAACACTTCTTTGAAAAATGTTGTTGAAATCGCAAAAAAAAATTTTTTTGGAAATTTTTTTTGACATAAATTCTATGATCCAAACAAAAGTTCCATGAAACCCAAATGTATGCCAACTTAATCACTGTGATGTAATTTGACATGATCAGTACAAAAACCATATGCGCATTTTAGTTTTAAGGGGGGTGGCCTAATTACCCCAGTGGCCCACTTACCCGAACCAACCCTAATGAATTGTTTCAAAACAATTTCTGTACTAAGTCACAAAACTTGGCTTTTACCAAATTTTGAACGAATTTTAATTAAAAAAAATAATTAATTCTAAATTTGAAGTATTCTTAATTTTAGGAAGTGTATATGAAATGTTTTCAGCATTAATTCTAAAATGCTAACAGTTTCAATTTATATAACTCGAGGCCCCTAAGGTCAGGCTAAAAGCTTCAAGTTATTGGTAGTTTGAATTGTGTAGTTGTTTTCACAGCCTTTTCAAAAGTCGGGGACCCAATGAAAACCTCGAGATAAACGAATATTTGAGTTATATGAATATTTCAGTTATAAAACTTCGAGCTATCGAGGCTTGACTGTGTTATAAAATTTTACTGAGTTAATTGCACTGCATGCATCAAATCAAATACTTCCAAGAAAACGACAGCTCTATTTCAGGGACAAAATATTTGATCTCCTTAGTGTCCCTTATTTAGACGTTATACTGTATCTCTTTTCCAGAACGTCTCCAAGAGGATGTGACCACAAGAGAGAAACAGCAGCAGAAGCTCGCCGCAGAATTGGAGGACCAGAGGCAAAAGCTGAGGGCGACTGAGGACGAGCTGAAAAGAGCGAAACAGGATTCTGACAAGTACCACCGTGCCCTGGGAAACATCCGGGAGGGGCTGCAGACGACCCTGGGCATGGCGGAAGGTGCCCTGGGCAAGCGGTCCAGGTCCTCCAGGAGCAGAGAGTCTGACATGCCCAAGGTGAAGCAGGAGTCCATCTCAGAATCCTCCAGCAGCCCGAAGGTCCCAGATCCCGTTAAGGAAGTGAAGAAGGACGATGGAGAGGATAATGTGAAGAGGGTGAAGGTTGAAAAGGATTCTCCTCCTAGGGAAGAGACAGAAAAAGTGGATGGAGAGTCGGTCAAATTGATCATAAAGACGGAGAAGGAGGATGATGGATCGGAAAAAGTGGACGAGAAATGATTTCTTCCAGCTTTGGATCGTCAAGAATGTCCTCCGGGAAGAAAAATCAGTGCAGTACTTTGATGGAATCACTTAGTGTTTGGCAACAAGTGTGGCAAAGAGTGAGATCAACCCCTCAGTAATACTAAATGCCTGTCGCATTTGTCTCAAAAGGTAAATTCCCTGGAACTGCACAGAAATGGTAATAGTATTTATTGACCACAGCGACCTAGCTAGTGCTACCTGCTACCTAGCGACTTGCAGCGATGGGTTGCTATAGTAATGGATCCAAACAATTCAAATTAAACTTTTAATTGGCTAATTCCTGAATTTAAATATAGAAATCATCCAATCGTTAATTTCCCTGCTATTCATTTTGAAGCACTCCAATAGATGGCAGTGTTCTGTACTTCTTTGGGCTCGTCTTTGCTCTGTATTGAAAGTGAGAAAGCGATGGGTATCTGTCACCTTGTTTCATTCAACTGTTTTGCCAATGTCAGACATTATTTTTCTGTTTAATTAATTTTTAAATGATACAAGCCACCAAGCAAGATTAAAAGCACAGTCAAAATATTCAATTATCTACCTCATAAATAAATAAAGCCATTAAAGTGTAAATTCATCCCCCTATCGAAATGAAACTGCATCAAAAACTCCAGTCGATTTAAATGGTTCACTAAATAAATACTCGATATAATAAAAGAAATAGCAATCAAAGTTCCTAAGAATAAAAAAAGGAGTAAACTTACAACCTAAAAGATGTTTTTTGTGTTTTTGCATTGATAGAAAGTAAACAAGTTGCCAAGCATTAATGTACCCTTATTGTACTTACCTGCCATTGGGGAGAAAATTCAATGCAGTTCTTCTAGTGGAATTTGTATTTTTCTGTGGATTTCAAAAAATTTTGAATTTTAAAAACATTTGTAGGCCACAATCAAAAAATGCCAAGACAAATCCTTTAAGTCAAAAAAGAAACTAAAATTCCAAAAGTTTTCGACTTTCATCGGACTATGAGAAATATGATGCAAATTAGTAGATGATATGAAGTGGCTACTGCACTATGATCCCACAGCTGATGATACCACAGGAATCTGCCTTTTCTAGACTTGTAAATAAGACTTTTTGAGAAATGTACATAGTGTACTTTATCTTTTGTATTCTGCATAAGTGCAAAGATCATTTATGAAAAATGTCCAATTTTTGTATGTGCTTCTGCTCACACATAACAAATGTATTGTGTTATCAATAATTTAAGTTCCTAATAAAAAAGTTTTTGTAGTACATGAATGAGATGTGTCTTGTTTTATATAACTCGTGGTGCACTATCTTTAAATGCATTCCAGTAGCTTTAATCTATATAGGTTAATTTAGTACCATTTCCATTCTTAAAAAAGTGTTTCTTCGCTCTGCTGAACAAATTGTAATATCAGTCTCTTACTGTCTATTTTACAAACTAGCTAGCAACTGTGAACATATTAGTAAACTAAGGCAGTGTGAATAAAATACAAATAGGAGCCTTCAAAAAACAATTAAAAATCTAGCAAATAGCTGTTTTGAGGCTGTTGAAATAAGCCTTTTCATCAGTTTATAAAAAAGAATGGTTTGCAAAAACCCAACTGTCAAGTGAACGAAAAACAGAAGACGAAAAGAGTAAACAAACAATTTGTGGCCAGTGGCAGAAGCCAGAAATGTTAGGTCATGGTGCTTAATTTTCTTCTACAGAAATTATTCATTGTTCCACTTACGATTTAGCTTTTTGGGAATCTTACTATTTCTGGAAGATTTGTAATTAAGTGGTTATGATATGTCAAGCATGCCCCTTTCCCTGAGTTCGGAAATTTTTCCTTCAGTACCTTTTGTCGGTGAAATTTTCCCTTGAATACTGTCCTTGTGCTATTCGGATGACATAACGTTTCTGGTTCTTGCCACTAATGGTTTATTTACTCTTTTCAACTTGTGTTTCTCGTTCACTTGACCATTGATTCAGTTTTCGAAAACCATCCTTTTTGATGCACTGATGAAGAGGCTTGTTTTGCTAGCCCCTAAACAACTGTTTGCTCTTTTTAAATACTTTGACTTTTATTCACTGCTTTTTACTTTCTTCTATATCTAATATTTAGAAGAAAGTATTGGATTCCTGAAAATTTTCGAATGTCGAATTTTGATGGATTTGCACGTTTTGAGATGCGCTGAGTCCATTTCGATTATTTTTGGAAAATGTCTGTCTGTATGTGTGTGACCAGTTTTTGTGGCCACGCTAGAGCAAAAACTATTGCATGAAATCAAACAAAAATTTTTGCACATATGTACCACCATGTGAACTGGTGCACCTGACTTTTTTAGTGAATTCCTCCAAGGGGGGTGATTGCTATGTCAGCACGGCAGTATATCTCAGGAAGTAACCGGTGGAATCAAACGAAAATTGGTCCATAGGTAGACCCTACTGAGTACAAGTGCTGATTCAATTTGTCAATATCTCGAAGATAGGTGGAGCAATCGCACGTGTTCTGCGCTGGGGTGATTGCTATATCTCAGGAAGTAACCGGCGGAATCAAACGAAAATTGGTCCATAGGTAGACCCTACTGAGTACAGGTACTGATTCAATTTGTGTCTATCTCGAAGGGGTGTGGAGCAATCGCACGTGTTCTGCGCGGGGGTGATTGCTATATCTCAGGAAGTAACCGGCGGAATCAAACGAAAATTGGTCCATAGGTAGACCCTACTGAGTACAGGTGCTGATTTAATTTGTGTGTCTATCTCGAAGGGGGGGTGGAGCAATCGCACGTGTTCTGCGCGGGGGTGATTGCTATATCTCAGGAAGTAACCGGCGGAATCAAACGAAAATTGGTCCATAGGTAGACCCTACTGAGTACAGGTGCTGATTCAATTTGTGTGTCTATCTCGAGGGGGGGGTGGAGCAATCGCACGTGTTCTGCGCGGAGGTGATTGCTATACTGCCGTGCTGTGCGCAAAAGTGGTATCTGCAGTCGAACTCAAATTGAGAAAAAGCTCTTCAAAGTTTTGTTCCTCTATGTATTTGATTTGAATGATACTTTTTCAGAAACTTTAAAAAAATATTTTTGTTTTCAAATGACCATAAAACATCGAATGTGGGTAAAATACGTCACAAAGAACCACCTGGTGGCGATAACTCAATTTTGGTTAAAAGTGCAGATACGACTTTTGTGCTCAGCACGGCAGTATATCTCAGGAAGTAACTGGCGGAATCAAACGAAAATTGGTCCATAGGTAGACCCTATTGAGTACAGGTGCGGATTAAATTTGTGTGTCAATATCTCAAAGGGGGGTGGAGCAATCAAAAGTGCTTATTTTGTCATTGCACCTACTGTATCTCGAGAAATATTGCTGCAATTTGAATGAAATTTGGAATAACACTAACTCAATATGGAAGCAAGCATCGATTAAATTTTGGCGCCAATTGCCCCAGGGGGAGGGTGGGGTGGTTTTTGCGCTTAGTCAACAATGGCGAAGAATTACTTCATTAAAAAATCGCTTTCACGCTATTTAATTATCAAAACAGCTGAAAACTTTCAATGATTTGAAATTTTTAACTGTTGCCAATTTCTTTTTACTAACAAATAAAATGTTTGCAATTAATCTAAACAAGGCTTTTGCAATGATTTCCAATTTCGCTCATTGATTCTGCATTTGCAGGGTTTTTACGATAACTGGGAAATTGGAGCTGTCTCTAATTATTCGGGCGAGTACGTATTTTTGTTCATATTTTATTTTACTCATATTATGGTACAAAGTTTTCAACTGTTTTTTACGTATAAAACCATACATAATTCATCGTATCATTCAATCATTCTGAAGTTATTTTTAACTGACTTCAACAAAGGAAGAGGTTATACAATTCGTCGGAGAATTTTTTTTTTGTATGTTACAAGATTACTCGAAGACGCCTGGACCGATTTCAAAAATTTTTTTTTGTTTGAAAGGTTTTGATTTCCGATTGGTCCCATTCTCTCGTGGCCCGAGTTCGATAACGGGAATCTGTAGAAATCGTTCGAAAAAGAAATCGGAATCACAGTAATCGTAATAATGACAATTTTGAATGTAAGGCTTCTCTGGATTAATTCATTTCTATGGTCTTTTATCTTCATGTAATGCTGATAACATTGTTTTGAAATATCTACTTATATTAAAAACTGAGTATTTTTCTATGTCCTGTTTCTCCTGAACGCCAATGAACTGAAAGTCGAACCAGGTACCTATAGATTAGTAATTTTTCAGGCTTCATTAGTTTTAATTTATGTAACTACACGATTTTAATTAACCAAGATATCAATTAATAAGTAGTCAAATTTAAAGCGATTTGTCCTAAATGATTAAATATGAAATCCATTGTTACAAAACGTGGTTGATATGTAATAATGATAATGATAATTTTGAATGAAGGCTTAACTAAATCAAACATGAAATTCAACTAAATTTAAACTTTATTCTGAACTTTAGTTTAAAGCGTAATTTTTAGTTTTTAACTGTATTTTGATTATTTTAAGTGCATTTACACTAAAAGGAATGAAATAAAATATTTTTGAAAAAAAAAATAGAACCGACTTCAGTTGGAAATTGCTCTAAAAAGTAAAATAATTTTTTTCCTTGAATGCCATCGAAACTACTTTTAACCGTAAGTTTTGAAGTCGGCACAAAAACAATGTATAGAATCATATGCAACTACAATTCAACTATAGATATAAATTTTAATGGATCCAGGTTCTTTAAAAGCATTTGCATACATTTCATTGATTACCACACATTCGTGTAATGGTACAAATATTCTGCTTTTAATTTTCAACGGTTTCTCTGAAAAATGTTGGCAAAATATAGTTAAATATCATTTTACCTATCGTTTTTGCGCCGACTTCAAAACTTATGTTTAAAAGTAGTTTCGATGGTGTTCAAAGAATTTTTTTTTTTTTACTTTTTAGAGCAATTTCCAACTGAAGTCGGTTCTATTTTTTTTCCAAAAATATTTTTTATGTAAACTCTCAAATGCTGATTTAAAATTGTTGAAATGATAGACATAGTGTGACACTGTGCAACAAAAGATAGGGAGTTTTTAAACCTGTAGGAAAAAAAAATTTTCTGGTTCAAAATGGCACTAATTTGATTAAAATTACATTAGATTACATGGATTATAAAGTTACCTTGGGTGGCACAGGACCACAGTGAATCATGTTAGTTGTTAATCAATTCATTTTGACTAGATTTTACAATTTTTTTTCCTACTTTTCATAACTATACAAGTTACTTATATTGTTGTACTATAGTATACTTATATGGTATATTGCATATGAGTTTTTCTTCCGTATTATGACAATGAATGCAATAATATTACTTGAAATATGAGTAGGGTTGTTAAAAGTAGAAATCATGGGTCAAAGCTATACCTTGAGCGACTGTATTGTTTATGTGACAAGAAAATAAAATATCCAAGTAAGCGCTGTTGGCCAGGAATAACTCTTGAGAATTTACTTCAGTATTGTTACAAATCTTGCCCTACATTTAATAAGCATGAAGACATTTTCGCGCTGAGCTGCAAGGTTGTAGGTTTTTCTTTTTATCACTAGAATTTTCTTGAATTGATTATTTCAGTTATGAATGAACAGAACACTCCAGATTTTGCTAGGATGTTGTAGAAATTTCCTTCCGAGTACAGTCGACGCTCGTTATAACGACCACTCGTTACAAAGACCATCCTAATATAACGACCGATGAGAAAACCCCCGACTGTATTCTAATATATTCTATGTTCTACCTCTTATAGCGACCACTCGTTATAAAGACCGCTTTCTGTAGGACGGAGGCGGTCGTTATATCGAGCGTCGACTGTATAAATAGCTGTCCAACAGCCTAGAACAGTTAGTTGTTTTCAGATTTGATTTCTGGTGACTCGTTTTCATTCGCATGGGCGGATGGTTGTTTTGCTTTTGTAATTTCTTAATTACTGTTCACGTTAGATAGGTGGTGCTGAGTTACTGTTGAGGGTACAGTGTACTGTTTGCTACCTAATTGCTGGATGTTTAGCAATTGTTTTCTGCTCCTTGTGTAAATAAGTGTACATACTTGTAAATAAATTTATAGTTACTTCCTCGAGATTGGAATGCTCATTTAAGAAAGTTGAAGGTGCTACGGACTCGTTACAAATATGTTTCAACTAGTTTATAGAGATTCTATCCGAGCTAATGTTGAACACCTACCTGCCTTAGGGGCCTCCTTTTCATTTGCAGAGTTTGTGCAATCCACTAAATGTGCCCAATTTTGTTTTGAAGGCCGTTGAAGGTACTAAAAAATGCTTAATATTTTTCGCACATATAGGAACCTAAAATAGTTGCCTCCCCCCAGGTCAAAGAAACTTCATGAGCCATAATGCAGTGTAAATAAAAATAAATGAGTGAACTATCTATCTATTTTTTTAAATCAGAAACAAAACCGTAGAGTTGTCAGCTCTCGCTTTCCTTTTCTTCCCACTTTAAACTGCTTATAATGAGTTTCTGTTCTCTTCAATTTGCACCATAAAATTGGCGGCGAATTCGGCAGATTAAATAAATTGACTTTTTTTTTTAACTTCACACTTCGGAATTTTTCATCCTCCAATTTCTTGTAGACCAGTGGTTCCCTTAAGTCCCAACCTCGGCGGACACCCTCCTAAATATTTACTAGCTTTGCGGACCCCCCCCCCCCTCCACTCCCCCTTGCGTAAAATAAAATTAAAATTAATTGATTTGATACATTTAAATATTTTTTTCCAAAATGCTTGCACGTTTGTTTCATATACACAAAAATAAAAATGTGCAACGTGCTGACTTATTTCTATTTCTCACATTGACTTTTTAACCCACATTTTTTAAAACCAAAATGAAGCTAAATATCGCTTTTTAGGTGCAATTTCAGCTCCAGGTCAGTCACTTCGGTCAGAAGACCACAAAGCTCTACTCCGCATTGGATTTTAGGAATGCGTTTTAAAAAATGTGTCGAATTCGAAGGTTCTAGAGGGTTTCCGCGCCCTGCTTGTTCGTAAACAAGAACTTTTTTTATTCTTTATAAATGTGCTTTCGTCTTGAATTAAAATATTATTACTCATCCTTCAGGCTCAATTATTTTTAACGTTTTAGAAGAATAATACCGCGGACCCCCTGGCATAAGCTCGCGAACCACACTTTGGGAAACTGTTGTAGACCATCAAGTATTATAATAAATGCAGAAATGGAAGTATTAATAGATTGAAAATCAAATTCAAATGAATTCAACTCATGTTTTGCAAGAAATTACTTCTCTTGCTAACATTTTTTGTTCTACTGAATTTTGATATATATATTGAAAAAGTTAAAATATTTTCTAAAGAATTTTTAAATATCTCTGCTGTTTGAATTAATTTTTCTAAATTTTTTACCTCAAGCAAAGAGACATCCATATTTTAAGAACATTCCAATGTCAAAAACGTGCATTGCAGAAAATCGCTTGAAAAATCAGTCATTTTGCACTCTGTAAATTTTTCAATTATTTTGGAAAACTCTCGACTATTTTAACCTGTGCTGATCAAATTTCATTTTGACATCTACACTCTTCTTCTTCAATTTTATATTATTTTCAACTTATTAGTAGTTACTTATTTTGAGGAGAATTCTAAATTATGAACTAAAACGATCAATTTCTCATTTGTTTGCCAATAAAATATTTTTATACAATTTTTTCCACCCTGTGTTATGACGAACTTGGTTTGCAACTTACTTTTATAGCAACAACTATTATGATTACACTATAATATTACTAGTGCTTGATTATGATTATATAATAGATGGGCATTACTATACGTAGGGGCAATGACTAAGTAGATTTTTTTGAGGGGGGAGGGAGATATTTTTCCCAAACATATTTAAACACTTTTTGCTTCTCTTCCCCCTTCCCAAGTAAGCAAAGTAAAAAATTTCAGTTGATGCAATGCCAGTACTGGGCGAATTCTTTGGTGGGGCAGCAAAGACAAATTTTTCCGCCCTTTACAAGGGATCTCAAAGCGCAGAAATAGGGGTTTAGGGGGTTCTGCCGGCAAATTGTTCTGAAAAATGCAATTTTAGGCTAATTTTTTCAGCATTGGAAGATTTTGGGACGAACCCCTGAAATATTTTCAAAATTAAAGTTTTGATAGCGCTATTGAAGGATATTTTTGGCTATAATAGAGAAAGAATAGTTTCAAGCTTTCAAGGAAGCAACCTGCTCTATATTGTTGCTTTAAGAATGCAGTTTTAGACGATCTTTGGTAACGTGAAAAACAAGAGAGGTTCAGGGACTCTTCGTCGTAGTTTTTTTCAAATTGATACTCCTAAGAATTCACAAGCATCTCTAGCAATTTCTTTAACCCATTAATGCCTGACATTTTTTTTCCAAAGATATTTTGTATACTGGTTTCAAACAGTGTTTAATGGACAGGAAAAATATTACAAAATATATTATGTAAAAAATAATTTTTTTATTAAGGAAAGAAAATTCGTCCCTTAAAAGTTACGATAGACCCCAGAAGGTACATAATTTTTTCACTAAATTTTTTTTCTGCCTACGATATATTTAAAAAGACATTTCATAAGAAGAAATAAAATCAGCAATTAACATAAACTGGGAAGCTGGGAATAACTTTGAAAACATCGCTTTTTTTTCTTGAGATTGTGAACGATGTCGTTTTTGATAAAGATCATATTAAAACTGCTACAGAACGCACTTCACTTTACAATGGTTATGTGCTGCAATCTGTTAATAACGAATTGAAACAATACCAAGGTACTAATTGAACACTATTATTTGGTCGAAATGTTCATTTTTGGGGAAATTCAGACCCCTTTTTGAGCCGTCCCTAAAAAGGGACGCTAGGCATTAATGGGTTAAATTGTCGCTTTTGAAACGCACTTTAACCCATTTATGCCCAAGTTTTTTTAACATTTTTTTTTTCAAATTTTATCTGCTTAAAACTCTTACTTGGAATGGTTAACGTACATTTTAGGCTTAAAATAGTTCGCCGTTGCCATATTTATTAAGTTATTTAATGTCCTGTTTAGGAGACACTAGGCAGATATGTGCGCAAAATACCTTACTTGACTTTACTTTGCAAAGCAACATTACAGAAGGCATGAGATCAATTTTAAGCAAATCATGTTAAAATAGTTTAGTTTGATGAAAAATAAGTTCGCAAAAAACACTTATTTTATGTGGCTACCCATGCTGGATGGTTGCTTGACTGATTTGTCTGATAATAGCTGTCAATAAATAAACTCTGATGCCCAACTAGAGGCTCTATCTGGTTTTCTCAAGAAGGACTATTTAACTTGTGAAAAACAGCTTTAGTAAAATGATATACCCATTACAGGTTTTTGCATGCAGTAACTAACAAGCGTCCCGATTTTAGGCTACTGGGCATAAATGGGTTAATTGATCTCAAGTGATTTTAAGAACGAAAAAAAAAAGAGTTTTGCCGTCCATCCCCAGAAATGTTTCCTTATTAGTTTTAAAACCGCGATTGTATCGTCCATCTTCGTAATTTATCGAAAAGGAAGGCCAAAGGTATGGGATTCAGGAAAGCATCCCCGGCTGTTTTTAAAAATTTAGCTTTGGAAACGCCATTATGCGTCCTTTGGCGTTAGGGGGAGAGAAGGCTTGGAACTCTCTCCCGTAAATATTTTGAGATTGTAGTTCGAAAACCATTAGTTTATTCGATCTTTGATGATGTTTGGAAAAGGAAGCTTTGGGAACAATCATCTGGAAAATTTTCGAAAATGAAATCATAAAACCTAAATTTTCGAAAATCTTTGTTGATGTTGTCGAAACTTTATTTTTAATATCAATAAAATTTAAAATAAATGAATTTTTTAGTCATTAAGCCTCTCCCTCAATGTGCTGCAGCCCGGGGGAATAAATCGCTGGGTAGTATTAATGTTCCGTGAAAAAGAAGACATTTATGAGGGGAAAAATTAGAACTTGTGTTGACCTCAGAGCCTAAGGTTCTGTGATCAAAAAAAAAAAAAAGCTTGTAACTCCTCTAACTGCAGCTCCTATTTCGGAGGGTTACAAAACTGACGATCTATTTTCATGTTCTGCATGTTTAACGAAGGAAACGAATACATGCATCGAACACTGAACAAATGCAATATACAGATAGTCCGGTTATACCATCCGGAGACTGCAGTTTCGTCCTTGTTATGGACTCATCAGTCTGGAATAGACAGTTACCAAGCTTCTGCCTTTGCCCTGGCTTAATGAGTCACGGTAACCTACTGTTTATGGCAGGGATTCAAGTGAAACAGCACTGCGATCGCTTCGAATGCAATCGCTACTGGAAGTGAATTACATTATCATCAACTTAACTTGGCCTGACGTCACTACGGGTGGAGCCAATAAGAGCTCACAAGCACTCAGCGATCTCCTCTTATTCGCCAAGTAGGCTGTGACGTTTTATTTAGCTCGTTTTTCATAGGCAAACGTCACGCTGACGTCACGATGTTTTTATCAAGAAAAGTTCTAATGTAATTCATTTCCAGTAGCGATTGTAATTTGCGATGGCCTGTTTCACTTGAATCCCTGCCTAAGAAACATAAGCACATAGGAATTTAATTAAGTTCTCCATATCAACCCTGCACTTCAACGCACAGAAACCAACTTTCCACCTTAGAAACGAATATATCCTTTAGTTGAACAGCTTTGCTCTAAAAATCCCAGCATGCAGCAGATTCTGACTTGAACCCTGCATACAATGGATCAAGTCAAGGGGTGTTAAATCGGGTGGATTACTTAGATTTATGGCTGATATCTGTATTTTTGCCGGTACAGCTGATGCACAGGTGTGATAGAAACCCATATATCTGTACCTCAGAACCAGACTAACGTAAGTCCA
>JAXGGA010006251.1:0-71241 GCA_038373865.1 Uloborus plumipes
ATGTTAAGTACTTTTCTGAAAAATCTCCTGTGAGGACTCTGATTCCGACTCCCACTCCGCAAACATGGTTTTTTGTTTATTCATTCATTTTTTTTGTTTAATTAATTATTATTATTTTTATTTATTTATTTTTTTTTTGCAGACGATATTTTTTTTATTACAAAAATTGTTCATTCACTAGAGCATTTTATTCTTTATTTATATTTAACAACTGGCAACGGATTAAAAGTAAAATTCGAGACATTTTATTAACGAACGAGGTTTTTTTTCTTTCTTTGATAAAATGTGTTTTGATGTTCTTTGTGCTTTTATTTTATTTTTTTTTCTTTTGAAAACGATGGTGAAATTTTTCTACGGAAGAACTATAATAGTTACATTCTTTAAAAGGTGCGACAAAACTTTATTTACTCGTTTATTTACTTTTTATGTGTCCATTTCATCTCGTGAGAGGGGTATATTTTGCTTTTAGAAATCAGCTTTAAGTGCTATAAAGGTATGTTTGACATAATTTTCAGTTTCAGATATTCAAGACCTTTCAATTATTTTCAGTTTCAGATTTCAAGACTTTTCAATTATTGATTAGATGCTAGAATGCTGATGTCGATGTACGGGAAAGTAGGCTCGTTTAGTTCTTGACAGAACTTCTTGTTTTTTTTTTCTCTTTACGATATAAGATGCAGACAGGGCTTAATGTGCACAAGAGCACGCGGGATTTGAGCCCCAGCACACTTCTTTTCAATTTCATGCAAATGTTAACATTTTAAGCGAAATTCCGGTTGTTAATGAGTAAAAAACGTTGTGGGGCCTATGGGATTCCTGAACTTCTTTGGATTGAAATTTAGCCCTGGGCGTTATGTAGGCATGGTGTGCATGCTTGTATATAATTATTCGATGAAATTTGGAGTTTAATTAATTCCTTAAACTGGGAGTTTTTCTCTCCCAAAAATGCAATGTGGATGTCAGAAATGAAAAGTTTGACAACTAATAGTCCGTTCAGCACTTGACGAAATAAAAAAATACTGTCATCCCCGCTTAATCGGGTAACGGATAAACTAATACCTCGCTTATGAGCCAATATTTAGAAAAGTGCCAATTTGAAGTTGGAGTTTTCTGAAAAAAAAAATTATTTTGCAGAAAAAAAAACTAATATTGGATTTTAAGTCTAAATTGGGTCTAAATGCAAGAAAATAAAAGGGGGGAGGTCAAGGAAGTTACTTACCCCCACCTTAGATTACTCACTTTTAAGCCGTTACAGATCTGATGAATGTTACAGATCTGATGATAATATGAGCTACATATTTGAGTTTATGCTTTCAGTCTTCGTTAACATTTCTAAATATGATATCATTTCCTTGCATTTTTAACATAGAATTAAGATAATTATATTAAAATATATATATTAGGCTAAAAAATCAAATTTCATTATGAAAAAGCATTTCTTGGAAATAAAAATGAGCGATAAGGTTTTTAGATAAATAAATTATGAGATTACCAAATCCAAGCTAATAAAACATTTGTTTTGTTTTGAAACAACACACAACTTCAACTTTTTCAACACACAACTCTGTTGCTTGCTTTTCTTTAATTAGTTGCAGGAAATTTAATTTCTTGATCAGAAATTCAAATTTAGCATGCTAGTTATTATCTAGTTATTTAGCGAAGTTATGAGAAATTGAAGCACAAAAAAAAATAAATAAATAAATAAATAAAAAAAATAAAATAAATAAATAAAATAATAATAATTAATTAACTTAATTTCTGCAGTGTCAATTTTTCTTATTTTACTAACTTCTATTGTTCTGTCATACAAACCACAAATGAAGCAATTGTACTAAAACTCATTGCTTTTCATTTTTTAAGAACAAAAATATTCAATATATATGGCTAAAACCTATGATTTTTGCTTTTTATAATTCTGAAACGTGTGAGTTAGTTCTGTAACATATTCGCTGTTTTTCAATGTTTACCTCGGCGCTGACTGGTTATCTCGCGATGGGGGGGGGGGGAGGGGAATGTGATAACTATCTCTAAAACTTTATCAAACAGGTAAATTTTTGGGAAAGTTACTTTGATTATCTGTCATATAAAAGGCTCCTTTAATAAGTCGATTGTTATATATGAGCCAACATGTAAGCAGCATTAGTTAAGTTGCCACGCTGGTTGAAACTGGTTAAATCAAACTTTAGTTGACTCATCATTAAAAATTCTTGAAACTGTTTTTGTGTTTCACTGTCTAAATTTTTTTCGCGCGACCTCCGCCGCATCTGCGCACGCGCCAAGTCTCTTCGGACTTTCTCGAAATAGGGGGGGGGGGAGCAACTAGGAAGTAGTAAGCGAACAAAAGCTGAAGGCATCGGGTAGTGCGCATCCTAAACCTATCTCCCCTTTTTTAGATGGAAGCGTCCGTGGCTCCCTCCCAGGCGCATAATACGCAAACAAACAGTGTTTCATTGTTCTTAACATTTTGTCATAGTAACCCAAAATGTTTATCTTTCCTAAAATTTTTTTTTTCTAAAATTTCAAGCTAAAAACCGATCAAATATTAGACATGAATGAAAATGTTGTTCATACATATATTTTCATATAATTTTTGCATCCATGAGCTCACAATTTTTGTGCATTGAAAAAGGCGTTCCTTGTAACGTCGAAACACGTGTCTGCAGTATCCCTGCGTATTTGTGCTTCTCTAACGTCGTAATTTTCTCTTCATTTGTTGCACAAAGGTATTTATATACTTCAGGCCCTTTTATGACCATTTTCTTGAAGATTAACCGATCGTTAAGGGGTCAACTGTAAAATGTGTGAATTTTTTATGGGTATTGTAAAATCTTATGAATATTCTTCACAAAATTTCGGGGTTACTATCTGTGAATGCAAAGAATTGCTTACTACAAGTAAGAGAAAGAATATTTGAGAATATGTTACGATTTTTCAATAATACTTTGGTTTTATTTCAGTTAGTACTTTGAAATTACGATCGATCATTTTGTACGCTGCCGACGAGTAGCCATGTCGTGTCTAGTTGTAAACTAAGGGCTTGGGATTCGTGTCGTATCTTGTTTAATTAGTTCTTTGGTGATAAGGAGCTGCCTGCGACGAAACTGATAGGAGGCTCGTCATGGTTTTCGACAGCCCTGATTTTGTTAATGAAATACAGTGACACACAGAAGAGGCTTTTTCTTTTAAAGCAACTTTAAGATTTATCGTTAGGGATTAACATTGTGATAAAGACTCAAGCCTGCATTGAAAATTGCAAACATGAGTTTTGAACTCGTAGTTGCAATGAACTCAAACCGCGTACATGCTATTTTCATTTTGTCAGACTTATGCCTTACTATTGTTGTTTTCTTTTCCAACCTTCAGTTGGTAATACTTTAGAATTCATTAAATTAAATATTTATTACCTTCTTGACTTTGTAGCTATTCGACCATGCGTAGCGCCGAGTTAAGGAAAAGCATATTTATGTTGGTTTGCAAATGTGTTTTAAAACAAAACAATATAGAATATTTCGTTCTTGGGAATGCAGTTTTCTTTTAAAGAATGCAGTTTAGCAACTGACTCTGAAAATGACTTTTGCCCGAAATGAGTGAACCTTCGATAAAGATGAAGAGTTTCAAGTCCCCCTCCCCCACTAAAAATATTGTTTTATCGCTTTGTGGGCACAGTATTTATAGGGATAGGCATTTAGATACTGGTTTGAGACTTCTTGGGGCTGGTTACATACCGTAATATTGACCGTGGAATTCGAGGAATCGATGCCGAATTTCTAAATAGGCAGAGTAGGCAAAAGGCAATTTTTTCGAACGATTATTTTGCTTTTTAATATTGTGTTCCTAAAAACTTTAACCACACAATATCGGAATAATTTTTATTTTTCAACATCTTCTCCTTTTCATGAAACAATATTTATTTTAATATATTTTGTTAAAATAATCTATATATATAAAAGAAAGTCGTGTTAGTTACACTACTTATAACTCAAGAACGGCTGTACCGATATGGCTAAAAATTGGTGGGTAGGTAGCTTAGAGCCAGGAGACGGACATAGGCTATAATTTATGTGTGTCAGTTACATAAATAGAAAAACTGTCTTATTGACTAAGCCTTTTTACTAAGCCTTTTTTGACACCTCCATGGCTGAGAGACATAAAGCACACGTTCTGGTAGCTACCGGTACGCAGTAAACAGGTTGTAAGCTAGCGGTGCGTTGAGTGTTATTTGACTTTTTTGTGAAGTAAATTACAAACAAACACGTTACTTCCCTTGAAATTTATATGTGATAAGCTGTCAGAAACGATTGTCACTTAAGAGTTTTTACGCTTCTGAGCCTGAGAGGTAGAGAGCGCTTGATGGGATAGCTCCTGCACTGCAGTTAAAGAGGTTGTTTTTCTCACTACTATTCTATCTTCTATCTATATATATAAAAGAAAGTCGTGTTAGTTACACTATTTATAACCAAAGAACGGCTGTACCGATATGGCTAAAAATTGGTGGGTAGGTAGCTTAGAGCCAGGAGACGGACATAGGCTATAATTTATGTGTGTCAGTTCATGGCCGCACTAGATCAATACTGGCCGTAACAATCGCTGAATTTTGTGGAAACTGAGGAAAGTCACGTAAAGTTCTGTGAGGTAGCGCCATCTTGCGCTTTGAATCTGAAAATTACTTGATGTTACCTTGGCGCGCTTGGCATATATTTGAAAATGCATCATCGTTTTATAGTTTGACAGTTTTTCGCCAGTATTTCCGCTTTCAGTTTGAAAACACTACGGAATAGCTTTTTAAAAAAGTGCCGCGTTTTGGTGTGGGATTATTTTTTCATTTTGTTTTTTTATTCTATCGCATTTTAATTCAGAGGTGATATTTTTTTTTTTTTAATTTAAAGCGCCGCGTTTTATTCAGGGAATATTTTTTGATAGTAGAAATTATATTTTTGTTTATTTATTTATTTTTGTGATTTTCATACATGGGTGTGAAAAGAACAAAAACACATTAATACATAACAATTAGTAATTATTTATTTGATACATTTTATACACAAAAACTTTTAATTATATTTCCTTTCACGAAATTATAACATAAATTCATATTGAAGCTTTTCAATTTGCCTCTAGGGAAAAAAGTGCCCAAATTCTTTATAAAAGATTAATAAGCGACCTTATTTTTCGGAGGTTAAAAATGATGGTGCACTAATAAATCGGAAATCATCGGGAGTCAGCAACTTTTCAGTTTATACTGTATGTCAATCTTGGCCGATTAATTAGCTTTAATGTAAAAAATATGTTTGCAATAAAATTACTTTGCGAGCTTAGAATATAAGTAATGTAATTAACTATGCTTAATGATTTTTGCCAACTAATTGGCATTTATTTTATTTGTTTATTTACTTATTTATTTGTGCATTTATTATTATTATTTTTTTAACAATAACGATGTTACTTACGGCTTTCACTTCCCGTTGAATGGCATTTGCTCCTTTTCAGAATGAAGGAAGTGCGATAAATATCCTTAGAAAGCTCTTGCGAGAATGCGTAAAAATAGATCTGATGCAAAATCTCGTGAACACGATGATCAATATTAAAATAAAACTATTTAGGCCCTTTTATTGTTTTTTGCTTTTTTCCCAAAGTCATTACGAAGTCAAGTAATCTAAACAAATTCATTTTCAGTAAGCTGATAATAAACGACTAAAATACAAAACATAAAAATTTGCTCTCATATAGTTCAAAATTACTTACAAATTGAGATCTAACATTTTCTAACCATGGTGATATCATTAAAAAATTTTGCGTAATAAGTTTCTCACCATTAATAGAATGAGGTCGCCGGGCATGAAAAGATATTTATGTACAAATTGAGGGACAGAATTAATAAATTTAATAATAAGGCAGAGAAGGTAAGTAATTTTCGTTTTTTTTTTTTTTTTTTTCAGCAGAAACATAATGAACATTGCAGAAATTGAGCACAGTGAAATAACTTACTATACGAATACAGAACATAAAAAAGAGCTTCCTTTCCGTTTGAAAGTAAATTTTGAAAACATTTTCCTGCACCACCTTCTAAACTGTGTAAACACATCAGAAAAATTATGCATAGAAGGAGCGCAGGAAGTTTCGTGCCACAAAGTCAGCACACGGTGAGCAATGAAATATTATATACAAAGTGATTAAAGATAACACTGGTTAACAAAGATATTTATGTACAAATTTACAAATTGAGTAGAGAATTAATAAATTCAATACTAAGGCAGAGAAGGTATGTAATTTTCGTTTTTTTTAGTCGAAACATAATGAACATTGCAAAAATTGAGCACAGTGAAATAACTTACTATACGAATACAGAACATAAAAAATAGCTTCCTTTCAGTTTGAAAGTAAATTTTGTAAACATTTTCCTGCACCACCTTTAATATGCGCAACAGCCGAAGCTTCGGTATTCGGCGCTTCGGCCAAATGCCGCTTCGCGCCATGTCAAATTTTAACTATGTTATGAGCAGCTCTGTGACAGTTAATTGATCTACAATCTAAAGTACTTCATGAAAAGATCTGCGCATAAAACTTACCAACAGTTAACAAATCTATACTTATAATATAAAGCTGTAGAGTTTGTTTGTTTGCTCAAAGGCGAGCCGCCTTGGCGGCGAGTAGTTTGTTGAAACTTTCCTCGCTACTTTAAAGGCGAGCCGCCTCGGCGGCGAGTAATTTTTTTAAACTTTCCTCACTACATTAAAGCTCGTGCAACGCCGGGCCACGCAGCTAGTGACTAATATGAGGAAAAAAATAAGTACTTTCCCGACTAGTAAAAGTAAAAATATTGTTAATTTCACTTAGTAGTTATACTGATAATTACACTAGTTCATACTTGAAAAAACAAATATTGGGTCAATCATTGTAATGAAATTACTGCGTTGAATTGATTTGGGTTATCGTAAGGGTTGGTTTTTTGCCAGCAGAAATCGGTTTCTGCCGACAAAAAGACACTGCTATGTCGAAGCTAAGGGCAAACAGCTACAAATTACAGCTTTACAACAGGAGCTGAAGCGAAACTGTAAACAAATGCTGAAGAGCTCTCAGTTAGATCATAAAAAGAACGCAGTTTCATTCTTACTTTTGGAGCATCTGACAGAAATAGCCGCTACCATGCTGCAGCATGGTAGCGGCTAGCATGCTGCAGCATGGTAGCGGCTAGCATGCTGGCAAACAACCTTATCTAAAAGTTGGGTATATCTTCACACTGGTAGCAAAACATACTTTACCCTAATCTATTATCTCCACACTTTTTAAGTATTGCGGTACCCTGTTTCCGGACCTCCCTTTGCTGCCCTAAAATATTTTTAGCTGCACGTATTTTTAGCTAGAGTGAAGATATACTCAGTTTCTGTATGAGGTAATTTAAGCGGAATTGTAAACAAATGCTGAAGAGCTCAGTTAGATCATAAAAAGAACGCAGTTTCATTCTTGCTTTTGGAGCATCTGACAGAAATAGCCGCTACCAAACTGCTGGCAAACAACCTTATCTAAAAGTTGGGTATATCTTCACACTGGTAACAAAGCATACTTTACCCAATCTATTATCTCTACGCTTTTTAAGTATTGCGGTACCCTGTTTCCGGACCTCTCTTTGCTGCCCTAAAATATTTTTAGCTGCAAGTATTTTTAGCTAGAGTGAAGATATACTCAGTTTCTGTATGAGGTAATTTAAGCGGAATTGTAAACAAATGCTGAAGAGCTCAGTTAGATCATAAAAAGAACGCAGTTTCATTCTTGCTTTTGGAGCATCTGACAGAAATAGCCGCTACCAAACTGCTGGCAAACAACCTTATCTAAAAGTTGGGTATATCTTCACACTGGAACAAAACATACTTTACCCAATCTATTATCTCTACGCTTTTTAAGTATTGCGGTACCCTGTTTCCGGACCTCTCTTTGCTGCCCTAAAATATTTTTAGCTGCAAGTATTTTTAGCTAGAGTGAAGATATACTCAGTTTCTGTATGAGGTAATTTAAGCGGAATTGTAAACAAATGCTAAAGAGCTCAGTTAGATCATAAAAAGAACGCAGTTTCATTCTTGCTTTTGGAGCATCTGACAGAAATAGCCGCTACCAAACTGCTGGCAAACAACCTTATCTAAAAGTTGGGTATATCTTCACACTGGTAACAAAAACATACTTTACCCAATCTATTATCTCTGCGCTTTTTAAGTATTGCGGTACCCTGTTTCCGGACCTCTCTTTGCTGCCTTAAAATATTTTTAGCTGCAAGTATTTTTAGCTAGAGTGAAGATATACTCAGTTTCTGTATGAGGTAATTTATCTGCAACTCTGCTAGAGCTATTCCGACTGATGAGCCCAAAGCAAAGCCAAAACTGCAGCCTTAAAATGCTGTAAAAGAGCTGTTCTTTATTGCTTGCAATTCTGACTTAGCTACGTTTGTGAGATGATATTCTACCATCTTAGCTTTATTGAAGTATAATCTGTCTGGTGCAACAAAACAATATTGTGATGCATTAATTACAAAACAAGAAATTCCTACTTTAATGCACATTGAAAGGCATTTTCTATTAACTGAAAACTATTTATTACTTTATTCAGTATGATTTTGTTCATTTTGCTCAGCTTTATTATCTGCAAAGGATTAATGTATTTTTAGTTGTGGAAATATTTTTTTTGTTTTTGAGCAATACCTTTTGCATTCTATTATTTATTTATGACAAAAATTCTTATAATTTGCTAATTATATATTTTCCAGTGTTTGATAAGAAACATTACACTTTGTTTATGCCATTTTTCTACTGGCTTATCGATACAAATTTATTAGTTTACTTTCTGAAATGTAAATGTATGCTTCAATTTAACATTATATTTGCTGCAATTAGTTTTTAAATTCGTAAACTATGCATGTAGCGACAAATGAGCATGCAGCAAAAATCCTTCAAATTTTACCAGAGGCAAAGCGGTAGCGGGTAACGATAGTATGCAATATGTTTTGCATGCAGTTGTTTTGAGGAAACAAGAAATATTTTTTTTAGTATGCATTGCGCCAAGGGGATTCCTGCAGCAGAAAAATGCGTCTATAATACATGCAATTATTAAGTGAATCATAACAATGTTTGTTCGCCTTAGTTTTCCCACGAAAATAACCATTTATTACAAATTAAACCAAGTATACCCCCCCCCCCCAGATCAATGGTGCACTCCTCTCCAAATACCACAAAGGTCCCCAAGAGTGCTAGTGCGAGTGCCCCTCACCTAAACACCTCCTCTACTGAAAAATTCAATGGCGCAGTCTGCACAATGACCCTTCCCCACTCCACCTGATTAAATTTGAAGTGAAAGTTTCAAAATGAAATACAGTAGAGCCCGCGTAACGAAATAGCCATTTTACCACAAAAGAATTCTGATTAGATATTCTATAATCCGTGATCAAAATAATGCATTGCAACGGTTTGGGACATTGAAAATATATTGTATTAAACGGGATATTCTTTTAACCGATATTTTAACAAGCGGACTCGACTGTATTCTGTAGAACCCATTTCACAGGTTTTTAATAACACTTGACATCCTAATATGAGACTTGACACACAAGAGTAAAAATATACAAAGAATAAATGGATTTCTGGAAGGAAAAAAAAAGAAAAGAAATAAAAGCCAATTTTTCCCTTGCACTTGTTTTATTTCAGTTCTTAGAACATGATTCAAAATGTCAAAATATTTTCTTATTTTCAAAAAAATCGAATAGAAGTATGCTGGGGAAAAAAGAAAGAAAAGGAAAACATATTTAAAAAAAAAAAGGATTTGTTGCACAAATGCTTTTTAAAGTTAGACAGCTTTAAAAGGACAGATAAAATTCCATTTACCATTTCTTCATTGTTTTTCGTGATAGAATTCTTCTATGTGTTAAAATTTTTAATAATGTTGATTAAGGTCAATAAGTAACGAATTCTATTGATCAATAGCAAGTTTTTTTCATTTTATTTTTAATCCTTAAGAATATATGAAATGTTTAGAACTTTAACGAAATGTTATGATAGAAATTTATTCGCCGAGTTCCGAGATAAATACAAATTAAAATAACTTATTCTTCCCGAAATAAACGAATTAAAGTAACAATTCTTCATACTACAGAGATCCAAATTTAAATGCTCTGTACTTTAAGCAATATAATTTTTCTTTTTTCTAAAAACTGTCATTGTGATATCAGAGTACATTTATGCTGTACTACGGATATTTGGAAAATAACTTTTGCAGAATAAAATAAAATTACCCACACGATTGGAAGTAGAAAAAATTAAAAAAAACTTTTTTTCAATTATAAATTGCAAAAAAATCAAATAATTTTCCATAAAAATAGCAATTTCTTACCTTTTTTAAGTTATTCGAACTCCATCTGTCATTGAATTCCATCATCTGTCAAAACTAAGCAATGTTGTCATGAAAAGTGCCGCCAGCTAGCGCTCAAGTGGCAGAATTAGGAAGCTCGGCTGTTTCTTCATTTTAGGTAGGGACTTCAAAAATTGTGGTAGCCAGTAAGTACAGCGACATCTAGTGGAGCCATGGTCAGTTACACAAATAGAAAAACTGTCTTATTGACTAAGCCTTTCCACTAAGCCTTTTTTGGTCACCTCCATGGCTGAGCGACATAAAGCACACGGTCTGGCAGGTTCCGGAACGCAGTAAACAGGTTGTAAGTTAGCGTTGCGTTGAGTGTTATTTGACTTTTTCGTGAAATCTTCTATATATATAAAAGAAAGTCGTGTTAGTTACACTACTTATAACTCAAGAACGGCTGTACCGATATGGCTAAAAATTGGTGGGTAGGTAGCTTAGAGCCAGGAGACGGACATAGGCTATAATTTATGTGTGTCAGTTACATAAATAGAAAAACTGTCTTATTGACTAAGCCTTTTTACTAAGCCTTTTTTGACACCTCCATGGCTGAGCGACATAAAGCACACGTTCTGGCAGCTACCGGTACGCAGTAAACAGGTTGTAAGTTAGCGGTGCGTTGAGTGTTATTTGACTTTTTTGTGAAGTAAATTACAAACAAACGCGTTACTTCTCTTGAAATTTATATGTGATAAGCTGTCAGAAACGATTGTCACTTAAGAGTTTTTACGCTTCTGAGCCTGAGAGGTAGAGAGCGCTTGATGGGATAGCTCCTGCACTGCAGTTAAAGAGGTTGTTCTTCTCACTACTATTCTATCTTCTATGTATATATAAAAGAAAGTCGTGTTAGTTACACTACTTATAACTCAAGAACGGCTGTACCGATATGGCTAAAAATTGGTGGGTAGGTAGCTTAGAGCCAGGAGACGGACATAGGCTATAATTTATGTGTGTCAGTTACATAAATAGAAAAACTGTCTTATTGAATAAGCCTTTTTACTACGCCTTTTTTGACACCTCCATGGCTGAGCGACATAAAGCACACGTTCTGGCAGCTACCGGTGCGCAGTAAACAGGTTGTAAGTTAGCGGGGCGTTGAGTGTTATTTGACTTTTTCGTGAAATAAATTATAAACAAACACGTTACTTCCCTTGACATTTATATGTGATAAGCTGTCAGAAACGATTGCTCATTCCTAGGATCCCGATAATCCCAACCGATATGCCGTTTGAATTTAAAAGACTTCAATTTCCGATCCGTCTTGCATTTGTCATGACCTTTACCAATTTACAAGGTCAATCCTTAAAAGTTTGTGGTTTTGAATCTAGAATATCACCGTTTCTCCCATGGTCAATTATATGTGGCATGTTTACAGGTCGGAAGAGCATCTGTGTTGTTTCTTTTTGCGCCTGATAATAAAACAAAAAATGTTGTGCAACACAAGGTACTTTGGTGAAGAGCAACCTATGTACTAAAATACAGAAACAATAATGAATGATTAATGTAGGTACTTAATTTTTTTTGTATTTTCTAATAATAAAAAACTTAATAAATTCAAAAATTTTCTTATTTATCGCCTTTAAAGCGGAACAGAGTTCGCCGGGTCAGCTAGTATCAGATATTTGTATGGTCCTAGTTCAATTCACGTCAGGCAATTGGCAGCATGGAGCTAAATTCAACCTTGCTGAAAAACTGAAAGGTTTGATTTTCAAAACAAAACTTAATTAACAGAGAAGCGGGGAGACCTTGAAAGCGAAGGCGGATACAAGGGGGGAGGTGATAGGGGTGATGACCCTCCCTTGAAGGAGTCTTCTCCAGCAGTATTTCGATTTGAAGTTCAAAAAAGCAATATTAGATGGTCTTGGATGATACTATGAGAAGTGACTGGGATTCGGGATTCTGATCTGGAATTTTTTCGAAATTGAGGACCGAAACATTTGTAATTAGCGTGTGTTAACTAGTATGTGTTTAAAAAAAGGTGGGAGAGGGGTGCAATAGCAAAAAAAAAAAAATCGCACTCCCTTGGAACATTTTTTGATCTGTCCTTGCTTGAAAGGCACTATGATTTTTTAGCCATAGTAAAATAATTGATTTGTACATTTACTTTAATTTATATTGAATATTTTAACTATTTTTAGTCACATATTTGCATGCGTACTTTAATAATTTTTGGTGCAGAATTTTGGTTAGAATTCGGCCCCTATGTGATGAAGAGTTTAGAGAGAAATCGACAAAGATAGAAGTAATAGATTTTGGTAGAACTGGTTGAGTAAAACTGCGACTTTTTCGCTGAAAAACAGAAAAAGTGAAGTGCTTCTATCTGAATCCATTAGGAAAATTGATGAACCTGGTAAGGTTCTTAATGTAATCTGCAATCAAGAAATTGATTTGGTGAACAAACAGCGAGGCACACGTGTTCAGCAAGAAACAGGAGTCCAGGTCAACCAATTATGCTCTCTTTAGTGTTCTCTTTCTTTTCCCCCTCTTGCTTTTCTTTCTTTCTTTTTTCTTTGTTGCTTCTACTCCTAAAATTGTATGGGTTGCAGATAAAACATCGAATTAATTTTCAGTGTAATACAGGGTTAATAAGAGCAAAAAACAATGCACGATCTGAGAGAGAAAGCAAAAATGGTGATATCTAACTTAATCTTATTATAAATCGTAGCCAACATGTATAAAATGCTATTAAATTCAACAATATATTGTCTTAATGGGCATAAAATCCCCCCAATAAATGCATTATTAACATTTAAAAAAAAAACTTGTGTTCTTTTAATGTGAATTACAATTCTAAATTTTTCACTTTAAATTAAAAAAAATGTTACCTACTATGAATTTATTTCTTTCAAGATGTCAAGGTTGAATTTTGAATTTAGCTTTCAACAGGAGAGGAAATACATAGAGCAGTTAGAAAGATAGTAAACAGATTCACTATTTATTAACCTTTAGCATTTTGCTAAAGCCTTTTCTCTAATTTTAGCTTTTTTGCTAAAAAACTTTGAAACTCAGCCCAAACATTGGTGTAAGAACCTATGAAACCATGTATTCCCATAACTGTCCCCGTTTCAGTTTGCTAAGGGTGCTTGGTGCTGTCGGAAGAAAAGATATACCGTTTTTGCACTTCTTCTGTTAGGTACAAATTAAGCGTCCCTGTTATGATTAATATTAAGAATAATGGCTTAAAACTTCGCATTTGATACTTGTCGACCTCTGTGCAAGAAAAGGACAACTCCACTTTTTGCCGTTTTTGTGCTTTGCATTGAAATATAGCTGATTCTCCAAAATCTTCACAATGTCATGTGTGGAAAGTATAACACCAGAATTGCATGACCCGTACCCCACGAAGCTTTTTATACATAAATTTACCTGTTAAAATTTTTTTTCTAAAACAGTAACTCATTTACAACGTACAAGTACGTCAAGAACGTCAAACACACACACAAATACATCAGCGTACAGTGCGAAAGCCTATAGATGATTAAACATCACACATAGTTATTACTTGAGTCATTAATAGTACTTAAGTGCATGGGAGCTGAGAAAGTTCAATTGTGCAACTTCAGACAAACTTCTACTGTCGTAGCACGACCACGCCGTGAGAATAAATTGGGTCATCAGGGATTTAAAAACTTTGGCTGTCTTCTGTCGAATGCAACGATGCCTGCCGTAGGTGCGGTGGCCGAGGTCAATTGTTGTTGACTGTTGTTTCCTGACAGAAGAACGATGGAAGATTAGAACGCGCGCGAACAAGCATGCCTGCTAATCAAGCGTGTCACTTCTTTCTGTCGCCGTGTTGCTCCTTTCTTTTTCTTTTCAGGTTGCGTTCTTTGTCTCAGACGAAACTGTCTGCTCTTGGTGGTGTAAATGCTTGTTGTTCGTGTTTCTACGGGCTTGTTTGATTTTTAATTATGTATGGGATCTGGGATGTATTATGCGAAATTATTAGGCTGTTAAGGACTGGTTGTAAAATGGTTGGCACCTATAGGTCATGCTTGGGACAAACTTTGCCGCCAGGGAGCGCGGCACGTACAACTGGGATTGTGTCCTTCCGGTAGTTCGAGCCTAGTGCTTTTTCATTACGCGATACACTAATAAATTATAGGAATTGCTCTTTCTCAAGCGTTATACATTTTAAAGCTTAAAAAAAGGTATGGTTGACGAAAAGGAAACTGTTTCCTCGTTAAAAGTCAAATTAAAAGTTTTCGGAGCTAAAGCAAGTGGTAATAAAGCGGAATTACTAACCAGGTATGCAAGGAACATAGTTTTTTGAATAAAGATCTTTCAAAATATTGTTAAAACATTTCCTACTTTCAATTTTTTTCTCTTTGCTGTACACAGAGTTGGAAATTAACTTTTAAAATTTTCATACGCTATCTCATCGCATTGAAACAGGGTTGATAGAAATCACGATTTTTTTTTAAATAAAAAAATCGGATTTTTTTCTTTAAATCAGATTTGTTTTATTTAAATAGATTTTTTTTAGTTTAAGATTAATAAAGTATGGTTGATACTAACAAATTAAATTGTTCAAGTTAGATGTCTAAATCCGATTCTTCTTTTATGTATAAATTGAAAAATACATAAAACTAAAAATGTAAATAAGAGTAATTAATAAATTAGTAGAAAATAGTATTTAATTACAATTTACGGATTTTTCCTTGTTTTAATTATCAAAATCGCATAAAGAATGCTTCATGTTAATTTGGATATTTTACTCCTTCAACTACAGAATTGTTAGAGAGATATGAACTAGACTACGGGATAATCACAATAATTTTATTTTTCCTGAAAATTTTAAAACTATTTCTCTATTCAGGAGCTAAATTCAGTGATTTGTAAATGAAAACAAGTTTGGCTGCTTTGTCGTTTCCAAGCCTGTTGCGAAGTTTCGATTGTACTAACCCATCAGTAGAAAAAAATTATAAAAGAAATCAAATTGTAAAATAATTTGAAAATATTATAGAGTTATATTAACTGTGGAAATGAAGAATAAAAATAACATAGAACATTGAATTATTTTCTTCAAAAAATGATTTTTATTACTTTATTAATTTTTTTAAAGAACCATTAAAAAATCCTATAATAAAATCATCTTGACACCTACATCTTGACTTTTAAATCATCACCAAGGACTAAAAAGCAGACTCCCCCCCCCTCAAATCCTTGTCCTATTAATTTGCATACTTTATTTTTTAACACTGTTTTGACTTACTGAATGTAAACAGAATGTTGAAGAGGATTGTATGACAAGCTCATATTTAAATGAATACTTTAAAAGCTTAACTACTAACAGATGAATCCCTCCTAACTCCTTACACAAACATCTTATAAAGTAAAAATACAACGTTAAAAAAGCAAATACACAGGGAAACTGCAGACACGTGTTTCGGCGCTACAAGGAACGCCTTTATCAATGCAAAAAAAAATTGTGAGCTTGTGCATCCATCAGCTCACAATTTTTTTGTTTTGGTAAAGGCGTTCTTTGCAACGCCGAAACACGTGTCTACAGTTTCCCTGCGCATTTGTGCTTTCTTAACGTTGTATTTATACTTTAGATTTGTGCACAAAGGTATTTTATTCAAACATCTCAGTTCATAAATCCTTTGCAATATTTCTTTTCAATTTTTTTGAGATCATGATTTTTTATTTTGCTTTGGTTTTTTAGTTTCGTTTTAACAGGTGCGGATCCAGAGGGGGGGGGTATGGGGGTCATGACCCCTCCCTTGAACTACCAAATATAGTCAACAATGTCTTTTTGGGTCTTATATTTCGAAAAAAAAATGCTAAATATCTCGTTTTCATACAAAAATTGCACTTTGACCCCTCGCTTTTCGAAATTGACCCGATCCTGAACCAGAAGTCCTGAGTAGAATTCAAATCACAATTATACAATATTATGTTCATTTTAAAATAGTCAGCCAAAATGTAAGTTAGATTTTAATAACAATAGTATAATGCAACGCAAGGAATTATAAGAACAACATTCAAAAACCGAGTCTGACCATTTCTTATATTTTATTTACATAATACTATGTATCTAATTTTATCAATATCACCAAAACAAATTCACTATCTGAATTGCATAAAACAGAAATGACATACACTTACCGGTTTTCTTGGTCAAGAAGTCACTTTCTTTAAAATACCTGCTGCAAACTTTCGCGTACTTGCTAGGGGTTTTGAAAAACGAATAGATGTTATCTTTTTTTTTTTTTTCACTTGAATCCGTTGGAAATGAATGGAAACATAATTCCTTACAAGCTTTGGAGGTTGCAGAACATTGAGGGACGCAGCAATTCCATGGCATTTTAAGGTTTATATGTTCTATTACTCAGACAAAACAACGGCAGAAGCCAGCAGTGGAATAACCGGAAGTGCTTAACACCTAGCGCGCAAGGAGCTATGGGAATTTTAGCATGCCCTATTGGTTGAGGAGGCACGTTAAAGACTCACAGAACGGAACATGACCAATTGTGTGTACATTGGGGTGATGACTTAATTTTGATTTTATTTATTTTTTTGTGTTAACTTTTTAGACGAGGACTTAAAAATTCTGATCCGCGGCTTGGCCATCACTGAGTTCAGCTGCTAGGGCCGCTGATGGAGTAAAACTTGATCAAATTCCTATTACTTTGAGAGGGAACAATTTACCCACAATCACACTTCATGGAACAACAATTAATGCACTGCGAAAAATGAACTGTTGTTTTTACAGTACAATACTGGCAACCGATGTTCCAATTTAAAACTGTAAAATGCATAACAGTAAACTGTAAAACTAGCAATTTTGCTGTTTCTTACTGTAAAGTTAGAAATTTTAGTTTATTGCCGTAGAATTTCGCTGTATTATTCTGTAAAAATGACAGTATAATCCCGGTAGCTGAGGTTCCAGTTCAAAACTGTAAAATGCACGCTTGTAAACTAAAATTAGCAATTTTACAGTTCAGTAGCGTAAAAGTAGAAATTTTACAGTTTATTACTATAAAGTTAGCTGTATTATACTGTAAAAACACCATTCATTTTTTGCAGTGTGCACTGTAAGTTATCACGCCAAGCCAGGGTAAAAGCAAAACTACCGTAAAGTCGGATTACTTGGACCCTAAGGGGTTACTTGAGCCCATTACAGTAAAATCTTAAAATCTAGGTTTGGTACTTATTAGTTGAAGACTTGCACGTAGTTCCTCGTTTCTCCTCTAGGTAGAAGCACTCTGCAGTCTCTAATGCTAGTACCAAACCCAGATTTTATCATTTTACTGTGGGCTCAAGTAACCCCCTTGTGGGTCCAAGTAACCCGACTTTACGGTACGTGAAATACCCCTCCAGCTCGGCGATGTCATACAGATACTGCAGTGAGGATGAAACTGCAGTAGCTGGATGACAAGACCAAGCTGTGTATTTCATTGAACAATTGATGCAGTTTTCTCACGGTTCCTAGAACATTTAGAATCGATGGTTTTCGTTATTTATTTTACCTGTCATAAACCAATAATAAATCGCCCAAGAAAGAAGATGATGCAGTGACAAATATGTTTCTTGAATCTTTAGTATAAATCCATGAACTTTTTGATGAATATTGAGAATATTACAATTATTTTGTTCAACTCCTAAAAAAGGTTCCTCACCAATGGCGTTGAACATTTTTAAACTTTAGCACTTTCATTATAGTCAAAATACACTGCGATGCAAAAGTTTAGACAAAATGCAAATACGTGAATAAAAAGAAAACTATTCAACGAAATACTTTCAAATTTCTACTGCTGGTACACAATATGGTCCCAAATACGTGTCTGGAGTTCTTATAACTATAAGTGGAATCAAATTTTGGATATTGCAAAAGATATTTTTTTACATTGTTGCAAAAGTTTAGACAATAGTCAGATTTTATGCAAATATCCCTTGAAATGTGATTGGTGGATAAAATGCGGGACTGTATTATTCATTTATAAAGTGTAGATATTGCTGAATAAATAATCAAAATCTCAAAAGCTCTTTAGTTCTCGTGTAAAGAAGATGAGAAAGTTTGGAAGCCGAAATTTGAAAATGAACCTACTTTATTAATTTTTTGTCTTTTAAATCGGCTCTAGTATGGTAGTACATTGTTTTTTTTACTTTGTGGAGAGCAAATTCAGACTTGCGTATCGATCAAAAAGTCCAAGAAAAATTATATTTCTTAAGGATGAAGGAATTGAAAAATACAGCTCAGACTGACGATTCGCCCCTTAATCCTACAAAACTTCAACTTAAGTCAAAAGCAGCATGTGACAGCATAAGTACATGAACAACTGAATCGTAATGCATAAACAAAACAAAGAATTGTGCTTGAGCCTTTTCAGACAGAGTGTCCCAAATAAGCCAGATTTTATTGGTAAAAGCAGCACAGCATATGATCATTGGGTATTTTTCAAGTCCCGCGAAAAGAATTATAATCCATCTAGGCCATCCTAATTTTAATAATTTTTATCAAAGAAAGTACCATTCATTTTTTAGTCACGATGATACATATGCTGCTTTTCACATTAAAATCTGGCTTATTAGAGACACTCTGTCCAAAAAGGTTCAGGCACAATTCTTTGTTTTTTTTATACATTCCGATTCAGTTGTTCATCTACTTATGCGGTCACTTGTTGTTTTTGACCCAAGTTGAAGTTTTGTAGGATAAAGGAGCGAATCGTCAATCTGAGCCGTTTTTTCAATTCCTTCATCCTTAAGAAATATAATTTTTCTTGGACTTTTTGATCGATACGCATGTCTGAATTTGCTCTCCACATAGTAAACAACAATGTACACCATACTAGAGCCGATTTAAAAGACAAAAAATTAATAAAGTAGGTTCGTTTTCAAATTTCGGCTTCCAAACTTTCTCATCTTCTTTACACGAGAACTAAAGAGCTTTTGAGATTTTGATTATTTATTCAGCAATCTCTGTACTTCATAAATGAATAGTACAGTCCCGCATTTACTCCACCAATCACATTTCAAGGGATATTTGCATAAAATCTGACTATTGTCTAAACTTTTGCAACAATGTAAAAAAATGTCTTTTGTAATATGTGTATATCTTTAATATCTAATATGTGTATGTCTTTTGTAATATGTGTATGTGTATATATTTGTCAAATACATGACTGATCGTCATGTATTTGAGATGAAAACATGCTGTTTACAATGATATCCTCCATTTAAGAACGAAAAAATATACTGCCGTGCTAAAGCATAAAAGTCGTATCTGTACCTTTTAACAAAATTAAGTGATCGCCACCAGGTGGCTTTTTGTGACATATTTTCCCAAAATACAAAATTATATGGTCATTTGAGAACGGGAAGTATTTAAAAAAAATTCTGAAAAAGTTTCATCCGAATCAAATACATGGTGGCGCAAAACTTGGTGCTCTCAGTTTGAGCTCAACTGCAGATACCACTTTTGCGCTTAGCACGGCCATGATATACTATGAGATCAGAAATTGCACAGGGATTCCATCTCACGTTGTGAACGAAAATACCCCATTTAATTACAAAGTACAGTATACAAATTGCTTTGTAGAAATCAAATGTTGTGCTTAACTCATACATAAATATGAAGTTATTTCGTCAGGAACTTGTCATACCCAAAAGGTCGATAGTAAAACGATTTCTAGTTGACATGCGCAGTTTTTTTTTTTTTTTTTTTATTAATTCGCACCTGGATGCCATTAAAAAAATTGACATGTGTGTCGGTTAACGTGGGTATAACATGTTAAACAATTCACAACTAACGAACATTGGAAAAATCGAATGCTGTTTATCGTAGCTTTTTAATTCATGATCGTTCTCGAATTTTGAAAAAGATCTATGTAAATAAATAAAAATTCAAAATAGGTTTCGAACAGGGTTCTAGGAAAAACGTCCCCAGCAAAACGTCCCCGGAAAGAACGTCCCCTATGGAAAAACGTTTTCGGAAAAAACGTCCTCTTGGAAAAAACGTCCCCGGGAAAAATGTGACCTAGGAAAAAATTGAAGTGCAAAAATTTTTTTAAATAATTTTCTGTGAGCGATTGAATTTTTTTAATCATAATAAAAGTAAGTAATTCTAATGAAAAGTGAGATAAATATTTTATTAACTATTTAAAAAATTGTTTCTAACTTGAATTTTGTTTATAGTTCATTTGCTAGCTTTTATTTTAATTCATTACAAGGGATGTAATATAGAGAGAGACAAAGAAATGTGGTATTTTATCAACCGTTTTAAAAATTCTTCCTACATTGACTTGATTTAGCATTTTTTTTTATTTTTTGCTATGTTTTATTTTATTTCATTGTAAGTTATATAATTGTTAGGAAAAAATAAGCAAAATATTAATGTTTGGTCAGTCGTTTCTTAGTTGAATCCTTTGACAGTTTGTAATCTTTATTTTTAAGAAGGGATCCTGCTTTAAAAGGCTTAAATCGATTTTTGGGAGGATTTTTTTTTTAGGGTTAAAAAAATAGAAAGTCTAACGAACTTTCTAGATTATTTTATTACATGTCTCAATTGGTTAAAACATTTTTTTGCAAGCAAGTTGAAAAGATTTTTTTACTCTTTTTTCAAACCTGAGAAAACATTCAAATTTCATAAGTTAAAAAAATATATCACTCCTTCGAACATTTATTTGCAAACTACAGCTTTTTATTTGCTGTCTGACCACTTTCCACATTGATCATTTTACCTCACCAGACCTTATATTTGTAAAAAAAATTGATCATCAATAATTGTATTAATTTTCCAATACTGTTAAATGATGTCAAAAATTACAAAAAAAAAAAAAAATCCATTGGCAATAAACGCTGCTATATAAGTAGCTAGATTATGAGAAAATAGCACCACTAAAATCCTTTGTTGAAAAAAAATATTTAAACAAATGCTGCTAAAATTTCTATTCATCAATGGAAATGGTAAAAACACACTGAAATGGTAAAAAAACTCAATTTTGTTCATACGGCATGCTTTTTCATTGGGGATGTCTTTTCTGCGGGACGGTTTTTCCGGGGACGTTTTTTCCTATGGGACGTTTTTTTTTCCTGTCACCTTCGAACAGCGTTATGGGTATTTTAAGTTATTTTTGAAGGGTTTAGTGCGTTCGTTCAGCAATAAATTTGGAAATCAATGATTTTCTTTAAATTTTTGAATTGAATAAGTTCTTTAAAACTGTCAAATGAGCAACAGAGCGACATATACTATGAAAATTTTATCTATCGTATTTGCTTAGTTCCGAAATGCTTTTAAATTCAAATAAATGTACATGAACCTATCATTGGATATTCATCATGCGATGAAGTTAGGTATTGTTCAGTTTATGGAACATGGTTTATTCATAACTTATGTGTATTAATGCCAGAAAAACATAACCCTAATTGAATTGGCGCCAAACGTGCTGCTTCTTAATGGAGCAAATTGATGAAATAGAATTTGTTCCAATTCTTGACAACTGTTTCGTTAGTTTTCTTTTTCATAAATCATGTGGATTTTATTTCGTTAATTGAAACGAAAATTATACTTACGAACGAGTTCAAACTGACAGATGAATTATGGTTGAAATCTGGAAAATGGTTTCTTTTACTTTTAATTTTTTAGTTTTCGTTTCATAGAGCTGCAAGATACTTTGTAGAAAACTATTCATTCAAATTGCTTTTTAATTCCACTCTCGATCTTAAAGCTTCTTGGTGCGAAGGTCTTACATGTTCATCTCATATATACAATGCAGGTCCATCATTTCGAATTTTTTGCGAGTCGTTAGAATGTTCCGCGATTTACCCATCTGACTTTTCTAAATTTAAATTGGATTACTATTAGCGTTTAAAAGACCTGTACTCCCAATACCCGCATTCAAAATAGTATTGATTTCTATTGAACTGTCAAAATCAGTTAAATTTGAAGTAAGACTTAAATTACTCAATTACTGCCGATTCTTGATAATTGAAATTCGAAGAGGAACGGAAACAAGTTCAAATCCTTTTCTATAGTTCGGTTTTACGTTGGTTTGTGGTTCAACAAAGCTGCTCTGAGGCTCAAGCATTTTTAAATCTTCAGAACAAGAAGAAATTGTTGCATTCAACTTTCTTTGTGAATTTTTTCCTCTTTATCGTCTTAAAAATCCTCTTCTTTACTGACATCTCGAATAATATCATTTTGAATTATTTCTCCACCTACAGCTACCTCACTTCTACTGTCAACATTAACAGCACCCCACTGACAGGAGCGCCCCGATGGAAGGTCACGCGACCTCCCAATAATTTCCGTATTCGGCACATTTTGCTGGCGATTTGGCAATTGGAAGACAATATTGCAACATTGAGAATATTTGTTCTTTTTTGGTTTCAGATTTTTTTTTTAAAGATGTCTACTGTTTCTTCTCACTAAATGTTATGCATGCACGACACGTGTGCATGCTCGTACTTTATCATTCGGTAAAATTGGACTTTCATTCGGCAAATTGATAGTTTTCTCCCTCCCAAAAATTTTAGCTCGTGGCGTCCCTGCCCACTGGACATATTTCGAATTGACTGAAAAACGGATAAAAATATTCGAATTGGAGATTCAACTTTGTCAGACAGAAGGACAAACTTAGAAGTTCACTGGACCAAATATTAGTTCAAAAACTCGAATTAAACATTGATTCCAATTACTCGAGCTCAAATTAGAAAAACAAGGCTCTGTTTCAACCTCGAAATTTCTATTAAAAAATTGTTTCAAAATCCAGAATAACCCGGTACGTCCGCAGTAGGCAGCCGACGATAACTACTCGTTCGCACACTTGTTGCCACTCGTAGTAAGCATAAAAGCAGCTTAGAAAAAGGTGAAGATCGAAGAAGCGGAGAGCCCATTCGCTTGCAACTCACGTCTTCTATCCCATTACAAGATGACAGACCACATTCGTTTTCCGCGGTATGAGGAAATATGAAGCGATATGCCCGGGGCCATGCTTCCGTGACTTTTAATGGCGAGGCAATTAACCTCCGCTCTTAATTCATTACATTGTTTGCTTGATTCGATGGGTGTCAGTCTGTCTTCTGACAGATATCTGTGAAATCAGGTGATTATAGTGTGAGAGGTAAAAGTGAAAAAAAAAAATTCTGAGCAGTGTTATTTTCTTAGAGAATTTGAAAATATTGGTGTCAGATTCTGATGGGGGGGGGGGGGAGTTACTGTTGTTTTCTGAAACAGAGTAGATGTCAACAATAAGTACCGCAAGGGATTTATATGTCCTTTTACCGGTGCGAAAACTCCAACGTAACGTTCATCCATTAAATCTTTCCAAATTAGTATTTCTTTGGAGTTTTTCTTTCTTTCTTTCGTTTACGTTCAAAAAAAGAAAAAATAAATAAAGCTTTCGTTTTATTTACTCTGTCCCAGTGGCGCACCCACGGGGGAGCTATGGGCTTAAGCCCCTCCCAGAAACATGAAACAAACCTCCTTGATAAGAACAAAGAGAACTTTTCAGGAGAGTTGTAGAATTAGGCAACATTCTTCAAAAAGGGTTTGTCCCCTTCACCCCCTCCTACCTAACAATCCCCCCCCCAAAAAAAAGTTTTAAGACTTCAATTTAGAAGGATTTTCGGGCAGTTCTTCCGAGCCACCCGTCTTTCTACTCTGACATTGCAAAGGACTCCCTAAAACTACATTTTTGGAATTTGTAATGTGTTGCATACTTGTAAATTTTTCGAGAGGGGGGGGGGGAGAGTCCTTTGAAATGTCATTAAAATTGCCTTTCGCTTCACTTCACTTATTGGGCTTCTAGCCCCTCCCAAGAAACAACCTTGGATGCGCCACTGCTCTGTCCTGGTGTTAGTTAGGTTGAATGGCAAAAGATCTTTAATTGCTGCCATAAACAAAAAATAAACTACAGACTAACAACTGAAAGCTTCATTTGCCAGATCGTTTAACTCCGCAAAACAAGAAGTAGAAAAAAGAGATGAATATATTGTTGTCAGAAGTAAATAGGCCCTCGTAGTTCGATGTTCTCTCGTCACATGATCAGAAATGTACTAAAGTAACATTTTTATTTGAAATTGCATACACCGCATGTCAATAAAGCAATATTAAAGCTGGAATAAGGCAGTGAGACGCAAAAAGGATGCAATACACCGCCAACTCGGTTATTTCCATCCATGGACTGTAGTTTCGTGCTTATAAAGAACTCATCAGCATGGAACAGGGAAGTAACAGAATTGGAGGCAAAAATACTCTTACAGAGCAAACGCACGAAACTGCAGTCCATGGATGGAAATAACCGAGTTGGGTTGGCGGTGTATTGCATGTTCCTGCCACCCCTTGCTTAGAGGCGGTTACTCACTGCTTTGTAGAAAAGGATGTTGGTAATCGTTTTAAAGGTTTGAGTAAAACGCGTTGAAGGTTCAAATCCTGAAGTATCCTTTCATTGAAAAGTTTTTCCAAATCATGCTGCGTAGCTGCATCTACTAGGGTAACTAGCAACTGTTACCTCTTGCCACAAAACTATGTAAGTTCTACCATTTATACTAGTCCTCTCGAAATTCTTAATTTTGCAACAACATCTCTTTGCTTCTCCCTGCTTCAAATAAAAGAATAAAAAAAAAAAAAAAAAAAAAAAAAAAAAAAACGGAGTTCATCGATTCAGCTAGTGAGGCATTCAAAAAAGGGGCATGTGGATAAAGGTGATATGTGACAATTTTTGAAACTTACTTTTTACCATGGATGGGGGTGACAAGTCCACCAGTATCATGTCCCCTTGGTCACAGAAATATTTGGTAACTAAGAGTATGACCCCGTTTTACCCGTTGAGAAAAATCATCCACTTGCCCCTTCGATTGTAAGAAGATATGATGAGTGGAATTGTCTAGAGAAAAAGAGAAAGACAATAAAAAACGAACACCAGTAGTTTTTCTAGGCAGCCTCCTCATTACAAATTTCGAAGCCCACCCACGATTGGAATAAAAGTGTGGAGATGGGTATTTCGTTCGCCCTTATGGCATACTTCTTTTGCCCTTTGACACTGCAGCCCGATCTTCGAGGAAGGCCTCCGAGGCGAGGCAATTGCCGAACTTCCTATGACTCATGTTTTATGACTAAACGCATTCGCCTGTGTCTTTCGTTATTGGCTTTGTTCTCTTTGAGGACTTCAAGGACAGCTAAGCGTGGGAAGTGTTGAACTTTTTAATACGTTTGGAAGATGCTACTCCTGCTTTTTGGCGAGTGGCGTGCCTATGGTGTCTGGCGCCCCTGTCAAATTTAATGGTGATGCCTCTCCCCACACACACCATTGATGGAAAGTCAATAAAACCAATTACACCTCCAAATTGAAGGGGCAAGTTGATAAAGGTGACATGACATATTTTAAATTTCTAGAAAGAGCTTTCCAAAAAAATGTTATTTTCTTAAATAGATTTTTCTCAACGGGTAAAACGGGGTCATATTCTTAGTCACCAACCATTTCTGTGACTCAGGGGACTTGATACTGATGGACTTATCATCTTCATCCATAGTAAAAAGTCAGTTTTTAAAAATTGTCACTTATCACCTTTATCCACTTGCGCCTTCAATTGTTGTCATCCATTATAGTGGTGCCTGCTAGGAGGTGGTCCATGGTGCTCGACTGAACCACTAAATATTTTAGGAAGGTTGCATTGATGTTTTTTGTAGGGGGAAAGGGGTACACCGTGGCATTTCAAGGGGATATAAGCACCCAGTTTTTAAGAATGCACTCTTGAACCAAATAGAAATGACAAATTTTTCAGTTGACCGAATGAACTTTTATTCTTTTCCAGGTCCTTCAACTTAAAATGGAATGTGTTGCTTTTGGCACTAGAAATCTGTATTCAATGATGTTTTAATTTTTTTTCACAAAAAAATTCGAACAGAGGGCCAAGAATTTCGAATAAAACTTACTGAAATGAGCAATCATATATGAACTTCTAACTTTAAACATTAAATGAGCGAACGAACCAAAAAATATTGTTGAGCAACATAATTACACGTAGAATATAACAAAGAGTAAACAATTGCAAACAGTTTAAGACACTAGACGAAAATTTTATCTCTTTAAAAAAGGGCAACCGTTTTTCAATCATTTTGGAGAATGGTTTTAATATTTGTAATGAAAATCGAAAATTGATAGTGAGTTAAGAGTATGCCCGTAATTTCTATCTTTGGGGAGCTATTACATAATAAATACAACTTTAAATAATTTTAGAGGGATCTGATTTTCTTTGTATCTTCATTGAATTTTAATCAATGAAATCATATTCAATGTTCGAAAATTCTTTAAAGATTTTCTAATAGCTGAAATACAGAAAATCAATAGGTGTGTAGGAGGGTATCACTGGGAAAAAGTCATCATTATTTGAAGAATGACGCTGTAAAAAAGTTGTGTATCTTAGTTTATTGATCCCGCATTTTCTTCTCTGGCAGATAGATCTACAAACGCGAGGTAACTGGTTTCAGTTAGTGTTATTGGTTGAAATAAGTCGAATAATTGCTAACATTCTTGTTTTTGTCATCTGTTAAAAAGTTTATCTCGCTTTTCACCGGGATTAGTAACTGGAAAGAGAGTCAAGTACCTCGACTAGGAAAAGCTGAGGCTAGCACCTCAAGTCTCATAGTTGAGCTACGACAAATGGTTTGTACATTTTGCCTTGAATTTGCCATGTCATATTGGAAGAAATCTTATTTCTTCCAATACGTTACTTGAAATGCAGTCATTACTTGAGATCCTTGCTTCAAGAATAGAGACCATCACTCTCGATCTTTTATCTCTTTCCTATGGCTCCACACCCAGGCAGGACGTGTAATAAAAGCATTATGAACGCAACGAAATGCACAAATTGAGACAAAAATCATTGACACCTTGTTTTTGGTTGGCTTTTCTGATGTCTCTTCATCCATGAACTCATCTTTTTTGCCTTGAAAAAAGGATTCCTTGTAATCCCGAAGCATGTTTTTCTTGTTACTATTTGTTCCTTTCTATCTCCTTTTGTTGAGTGAATTTAAATTACAAATTGAATGTCTGCAAACTCTCTGAAGAATGGAAACCACGTCCAATCAATTGTAGCACAGTTTTACAAAGCAAGCCTGCCATAAAATCTGATGCGATGCGGTCAAGTGACATTTAAAGAAATATAAAATTACAATCGATGACGATATGCAAGTCTGTGACAGCGAAGAACTCTTTTAACAGTTCGATGCCATTAAATGATGCTTTTAAAGGTATGGAAAAGTTCAACTGGGTGACAAAGAATTAAGCGGCTTAGCAGCTACATTGTCTCGAGTATTTGATTCCATCTCTCTCCACGACGAACACCTGTTAGCTTCCATGTTTATTCTCTGCCCTTCTAGCAAATCATGCTTCTATCTATATTTCCGATCGCGCGAAAGGCAAACCGAGGATGGAATTGTTTGCTGTCGTGGATGGAATAACTAATCAGACGATGGCCAACCGTGCGTGACGTAATCGTCGGTCAACAAGTGGTTGCTGTCTCGCCCGTGTAATATAGTAAATTAGGGTGTTTTATGAATGGTTTTGCAGAAGAATGTGGCTTGTGATGGTGTCGTGGTAATGACCTGATGCATCTTGTGTCCCTTAGTGTGTGGAAATGTGATGGAATCGAGATTTTTTATTAAAATTATGATACGAAGCAGGACTTAATTTGCGTGTGAAATCAGATTCTGCACTTTTTAAAAATTGTATGCATTTTTACACACTATATGAAATTCTGATAATTTACGTTTGAAAGTGAATTGAAGGGTGTGGGAGATAAAGGGGTTATCTGACAAAACAGAAATTGCGAGCAATGAAAGTTCAAAGTTTTATTGTTGCAGTTGTTGCAGCTTTTTGGTTTTCTGGTTTTGTCGTTAGTGTACGTATGAAATCGGTCTAATGATATTTACTTTTTAATGTACCAAGTTTTATTTGCTTACCTGTATCCATTGTTTACCATTGTCCTGAGTGCTCATTTTTCAAAATGTAACTTAGCCCCTTCATCCTCCAAACCCTTCAATTCTGAAGAGCTCAATGTTGCCGTATTTGTTTTTAAGCTTGCAAAAATCCTTGCAGTGAGAATTTTATTCCTCAAATTGTATCTTCCTGTGTATATGGTTTTTTAAAACGTCTTCTTTGCTGTTCTTCTCAAAATTTTCTAACGATTTCAGCTAAAAGTTTCTTTTGACTTCAATATTTATTTACTTTTAGGATTTTTAATCTTTAAAACTGTGTTTTTAGATATGTATATTTTTGAAAAAAGAATTTTAAATTCTGAAAATACTTGCAAACATTTTGACACTCATTTCGCCTTTGTCACGAAATGTCCCATTTTGCCCTACCACCTCCCTCTTCCCCCTTGTCACGTTATTTTTCATAAACATATTCGTTTAAAAAAATGCTTGATGTCACTTTTTTATCCCCTCCTAGGACGGTCATTTCAAAATTTTCCAGAGAACTCAAAATGTGTAAACTCATTGCAAATTTCATTGGAAAACACTAAAAAGCACGCCTACTCATCTGTAAAATTTTTTTATTTCTTAAAGCCGGGGGGAGGGTCTCCCTTCCCCTTGTCACAAATGTTGTAATTTCACGAACTCCGCCCCCCCCCCTTAAAGCATGACATCATTTATGCACGGCCTCTTAGGTAGTGGAACTTATGCATGCTCGTTTTTTTTTTTTTTTTTTTTTTAACATTCCGTAAAATTTAAATTTTCAATTATTGAACATTGAATTACGAATTTCCTCCCCTTTCGAAAATGAAAATTCGAGGTGCCATGCATCACACACTAGTTGTGTGCAAATTTTTGCTTTTTTCTGGTTTCCTTCAAAGGCTGCAAATGCTTCAATTCAATGCAGTGGTCTTGAATTCTTAGATCTATTTATCTTCTTTGTTAAAACTGATTCTTTTACACCAATTACATTTTTTGTTCCCGAATTTGTGAGGATTTTATTTCTCCTCTGTACTCAATTCACTGAACACCAGGGGCGGATCCAAAGGAGAGGCGATGGGGTGATTGCCCCTTCCTTGAGGCCCCTCCATCAGTAAATTTTCAACATCGAAGTTCAAAAAACTTAATTTTGGACGAGTTTTATTGACGTTGAAGGAAGGAAGTTTGGGCTGATATTCTCGGAAAATTTTCGGAATTTAAGTTCGAAACGTATGTGATCAATATTTGCAAACCAGTATGCAAAGTAAAAAGTAAATAACAAAATCAATCGCCCCTCCCTTGAATGTGCACTTATAAATTCAAAAATGTAATCAATAGTGGGAACGTGAAATTTCTTTAGGTTTGAACTCGAAGGAGGAAGCAAACCTGAGGTCCAAAACCGATGACGATGGAACCACAAATCCCAATCAAAATACAAGCGACGAGAAATAATTCCGAGCGTTCTTTCACGTTCTCTCGTGAACCAGAACGTGTTGTAAGAGTAGTCTTTTTCTCTCTTGCGTAAGCTGCCTTGCCTCTTACCGCGGGGCGCTTTTACCTTCTTTTCGTTTTCTTTCTTTTTTTTTTTTTTTGTTATTTTCGTTATGGAAAAGTTTTATTTTTGTTGATTCTCCTTTTCTCTTGTTTGTGATCGGTTGATTTTTTTTCTCTCTTTTGCTTTTTTATTTGTGGCTTGCTGTAATGTGTTTTTAGAAGTTGCCTGGGTTGTGTTGATTATTTTAATGAAGGTATGAAAAGAAATTTGTCGAATTGAGACACATCAAGTTGAGAATTTATTTATTCATTCATTCTTTCTTTTAAATCAGTGGTTCTCAGCGGGGGCGATACCGCCCCCCGGTGGGCGGTGGGATGATGCTGAGGGGCGGTGAACATATTTTGGGCAGTAGGGGGGCGATGGATATATTTTGGGCGGTAAGGGGGCGATGGGTTTATTTTCAAATGTGTTTGCGAGGACATGTTTTGGGCGCAAGTGGGAGTAAATCCTCTTTTCTTACTTCACCAAGGATGGCTTTAAAATTTATTTTCTGGGATATCTCAGACTGAACCCTGATCCTTATGTTCTCAAAGATTAGTGGCACAGGCTAGGTAGGGGGGGGGGGGGTTATAGGGGTCATACTTTTCTCCATGAAGCAGCAAAACTGTTTTTAGAAACCAGATGCAAGGACCTAAAATTGCGTTTTTCGACCATTAATTTCGAAAATTCTCCCCGCTCACCTAACTTACATAGCCAAAACTCCTTTCCCTAACATAACCACACATAGCTTGCAATTTTATTTTTAGACATTTCTGTTAAAGCGCACTCGAAACCTTCATTCTCAAACACAGCTTAATGTTTTTAAAAAATGATTACGAGAGGGAATCTTAAACTACCAGCCTCCTCTTTAAACAAATGTGACCAAACCGAGTTTAAAATTGATCTTTTTGGAGGTTATTTTCTAAAAAATTCTAGAAGAAAGCCACCTGACTTGGCTGACGTTTTGTATCGTTAGGGCATCGCCCTAATAGCACAAGAGTACAATGAGAAAAAAATTCAGTACAAAACTCCCCAACCTTTACCATTCCCTCAACATCAACCAAAATAGTTTAAATTTAGGTTTTTAAGAATTCAATTTCAGAGAACACCGGAAGGAGCTATGACCCCTTAACATGACTAAAATTAACCTTATTTTTGATTATTTTGCCTTCAAGTTTGAAAAAAAAAAAAAAAAAAAATGTGGGAGCTTTTTTCCCTTGTTACTCAAAAAGCATTTCTCTGAGTTGAATTTATCTTGAAATTTATAATCTTAACTTATTTCATTTTCCCCCTCCAATTAATACTTGCAAGTCTTTGCACCACCTGAGAAAAATAGAAAGTCTGGCTTTGTTGTTGCCCATCAGCAGTAAAGTGCAATATCCGTATGTAATAAATGAGGGAGTCGTATTGCATAGTTGCAAGTAAATAAAAACAACACGGTTTGGGATTGGACCGTTTGAGGGAACTATTTGAACGCAGTCTTTTTTTCAGAACATCTGTGCAAATAAAAATGTTGAAAACAACGTATTTTTATTTCAAACAGTTTTGTTCTACGTTCAGAATGGGTCACTTACTTAATGGAACCATTTTAGGCACTTGGTTGATTCTTTTGACGCAGGTTTTTGGAGCAAAAAAAAAAAAAAAATAAATCCCGCTTTTTTGAAATGTTTTTATAAAGTATAAAAAACTTTTGACGCATATTTTTTTTTTACTCTATAGATATCTTCAACTCTCTATTTGGGCAAAATTATGGAGAAAAATCTGTTAAAAAAACTGCTTTACCTCCTCCACCTCTTTCAGTTTCATGTCCATGCGCAAAGGGGAGCGTTGAAAACATTTTCAGTACTAAAGGGGGCGGTAGCTGTAAAAAGGTTGAGAACCACTGTTTTAAATGATTCAATCTTTAAGAAGTCGGAAAGTGTTCAGAATTAAGTCCACTAGTGTACAGCCCGTTAGCCTTCCACAGTTTCTTAAGTTAAATACACTGAAGTAAATTTTTCGAATTGAACCTTACCTAGTGCGGTCGCTTGCTGGTAATCTAATTTTCATAAAAGCTACCAGTTTTTGTTCGTTCTCTTTGCTCTATAAGATGATTTTTGCCTTCAGCTCGTTATTACAGGCGATATACCTAAGCGCTCCAAAATCAATCCCACTGTCTTGTACAACGCTGATGAGTGCATAATCATGGTTGGATGGAATAAATGAGCTGTTGGTGTATTGCTTGTACTGTTTCTTTTTTGCCAGAAAAAAAAAGAGCCTTATAAGAAAAGATTTAATCGTTCAAGGCAATAAAATACACAGATCACGCAATTTTCTATTGAATCTATAATATTTTGTCGTCCAGTTCGTCACACATGAATAAAAACTCGTACACTGTCATTTTGAAACACCAAACAAAACTTAATGCGCTCGTTTTATGTACTCGTTTCTTAAAGGTATTTATTGATTCTAACACTCATTGTTTCCGCAGAGATGGTCATAAATTGTTTTGCTTCTTTGTCGCTCGGAAAACGTAACTTAAACAAAGATGGGTTTTCAGCTGCCTCCATTTTCCCAACCGGAGTTAATTGGAATAATATAATTTTATGGGAAATCTTTGTCATTAAGTACTACTGGTTTAAGTGTTACCTGGAAAATATTCTCTTTCGTTGTATTTTTAATGAAACTGTGCCGAGAAAAGTCTGTAAATGAAGAAAAATGTTAGGGTGCTAATGGAAACTTTTTATATGTTTCCCGAAAGGAAATTTGTTGCCAAGCGTTATGTTACACCAACGCCTCCTAAATACTAAATGCCTGAAACTTCCCGGTTTTTAGCACAGAGCAAGATTTCATTCTATGTTCACGATACACTGCCATCTACCAGAGTTCTTCGAGAAAGAGAAATTAACGATTAGTTCATTTCTAAATTTAAATTTAAAAATCAACCAATCAAAAAATTTAACTCGAATATTGTTTGGATCCATCGCCAATAGCTGAAAAGTTCCCTTGGTTCACGATACACTGCCATCTACCGGAGTTCTTCCAAAAATTAACGATTGGTTCATTTCTGAATTTAAATTTAAAAATTAACCAATCGAAAAATAACAACGACATCATCGGATTGCCGCAAGGTGGCGTTTAATGTTGAACACACCTCTACGGTAGCGAAGCAAATGTTATAGGCATTTAGTATTTAGGAGGCGTTGGTTACACTGAGTATCTTTTCTGTTCCTTCTTATGAAATCGACCGAAGTTTTACGCATTTTCTTTTGCTTTGGTAATACTTTTATGCTGGTAACATTTCTCCAATTTTTGTACTTTCTAATTGCTCAGTCCCTGTATAAATTCCGCTTATGGTTGACCACATTGAGTATAGATAGCAAGCAGTTGCATTTTCATACAGAATGTGAGAAAATAATATTAAAATAAAAAATCATGAAACAAGGCAGATCTACTCAATCGACAATTTTGTTTTGTCTCCCCGTGAACTATATTGCAGGGGCCCTACTTTTTGACTTCGGAACTGTGTGCATGTGTGTGAAGCTCGAATATTTTGCTATGAAAACTTTTAGGGAATAGGTTTCGAAAACTTTTGGGGAACATAGGAATGGGCTGCTGTTCGACTCGTCTTGGGTTGTCGTTTTGCATCAGAATGCATCCTGTTATGCTAACGATGAGACACCCCCTACCGGATCGGGAATCCTTTTGGGCCGGGTCGGAACGCCGCCGTCATTAACCCGGATCGCGGTTGACCTTGGAGAAAGATGGCTGATCTGTCGGAAATCACTGCTGGAAAATGACGCGTGCAGATGATGTTCCTCCAGAATGGTGGTGGATGGGAGGAGAGAGATATGTTGGAACATTTTATTTGTTGATTTCTCATCCAGAAGAACAACGCCCTTCACTCGGGTGTGAAAAAGCTGTTTGATATTTTGTGCCTCACATCAGAGCGGGAAAAATTTTCCTGTGAGGGGGGGGGGGTAATCATAACAGACCAATAAACAAGGATTGATGTTATGGAGAAAAAGCTAAGGTTTAAGGGGAGTTGATCCCATCACCTGTTGTTTCATAACAATCCTCTAATTTCCTACTTCTCGATATCTATCACTTATTAACTTATATCTCCCCCAGAAACCAGTGGCGGATACAAGAGAGGGGCGATGGGGGGAGGGGGATCTTGAGGGACTCTCCACTGGTAAATTTTCAGTATTGAAGCTCAAAAAATCCATTATTAGACTATCTTTGATGCTAGTCAATGGGAATTTCAATAGTTGGATTTAAAAAAGTTTAAATTTTCAAATCGATTTTTCTCAAAACAGCTATTTTGAGATGTGCCCCTTTCATTCTGGATTGGAACTTCTAAAAGCAGGCACGTCATTTAGAGGGATCGAGGGGGGGGGGGACATTACACTCCCCTGACTTTGGGAAATCAATGTATTTTCATGTTTGTGAACGTGATTTTGGCCATTTTTTTGGTAAAATTTACATTGTTTATACACTCTATGCCCCCATCCCCTGGAATTTGAAATGACGTATCTGCCTTTATGAAAGTTGTCTTTCTACATCCCCATGATGAAAGCACTTATGTGTAAAATTCATGATTGTAAAAGTAATTGGGGAGAAGGGGCCCACTAGAAGAACGTATGCCCCTTCTCTCCGAAGAAGTTTTACCTTAGTAAAAAATATTTTGATCCTATCATAAAATTCTGATTGTCTTCTGACTCCAACTGTTTCCTTTTCGCAGTTTCCCGCGGGATGGAATCTTTGTCCCTGTCTGACTACAAGCCGGTGGTCAAGAAGTCCGTTTCGTACATCGTCACAGCTGTCCTCATCAACGACCGCAACGAGGTCCTGATGATGCAGGAAGCCAAAAGCTCTTGCGCTGGTACGTGGTACCTTCCGGCTGGAAGAGTGGAACCTGGTGAAAATCTCTTGGTAAGGAGGTACCTTTTCTACCTATAACTTACATTGCTCATATATGCATACTTACGTACACCCAGAGACTCCCGCTAGCTGTCATAGTAAGGACTTTAATGGCTTGCTGAGAAAAATTTAACTTCTTACAATTTTTTACCTTTCCCCCATAAAATATCATTAGTTATGCAATGCTCTTATAAATTACGTTTTTACTAAATATTTTGATTCAATAAATCGGCTTATTCAATAAAACTGGTTTTCGTTATGTTTTTGAGGATTTGATTCATTAAAAGTGGCAGATTCAGAGCGTCCACTGTTATATATATATATAAAAGTAAGTCGTGTTAGCAGGGCTCGCATTCCCCCTAAAATTCCTAAATTTCCTAAAATATTTCAGACGTCCTAAAATTCCTAAAATTGTACTAAAATTTTGTGGCATTCCTAAAAAAAAATAGAAAATTTACAGGAGCTCTTTAGGGGAACTTAAAATACCTTTCTGAATGTATTTTATGACCAAAAGCGAACTTTTTCCTAGATATTTAATGTGATAAATAGACATTTTTCAAAATATTTCGTTAAAAACGCATTCTTCACACTATTTTTCATCTTGTTGACAGATTTAAAATTCTTCCTCTTAAAAACGAATTATTTAATCTTTAAAACAGCTGTTTCATCACTTTACTCGAATGAAACATAACCTGCTGTGACATTTTTCAACTTCAGGCCGTTTTTATGCGCCTAAGTTTGATTATTTGCGAATTTCGCAATCTGTTTGCATCCGCTTCAAAAAAACTCGTTCATTTTAGTTTACTGTGTTCATTCACCGCTTAAATATCGATAATTTTATTCTTACCATTAGTTTGAACCTTGTTTAATTTTTTTTTGGTTCATAGATTAGTTGTAGGCTCGTCATTCAATGTTCACCCATTTAAAAATGTCAATCCTGTTGCATCTGAATCAGTTCAAACCATGAGCATTCTTAAAAAGTAGCATTAGTTTTTGTCAAACTTTATTTTTGGTTCAAAAAATATTTTGAAAAATTAAATAGATTTAAAATGTTGCTAAGGATGTTTGGGATAGCATTAGAATTCAGGAATCATGGAATCCAACAGATCTAGTAAACTTAGGCAACTGTTATAAAAAGATGCGAAGTGTACTAAACCAATGATTCTTTTTCCTTACTTTCATTTTCCATTCAAAATTTAGGCTTATTATAACAATTATAATTATAAATCATTTCTACAGATCTTTAAAATTTTTGCTCAACAGTTTTTTCTTCACCATTGACATAATCTTTCTGCTTTCAAAAATGCATTATTTATCAAGTCTTATTTATTGGGATTTTGAAGTAGCATATATAAAACTGTAGCCTCAGCTTAGTTTGATATTCAGAAATGTTTAGGCTACTTCAAATATCACAATACTTTTAGGGAGAAAGGGGGGTAGAGTTAAAAAGTAAACATATGGGCTTTTGACAATACATAGATATTACACTACTGTTTTCAAAACAAAAGATTGTTGTGGATCTGAAGAACTTTATGCAAAGGAAACTTTTCTGGTAATTAAAAAAACTGAAGAAAAATATTAGCAAGCAGGTGTTTTTTTTTTTTTCCTTAGATAATCTTAAAACTTTGAAATCAAAGTGCATTAAGCTCAGCTAATAGAATTTATAAAGCTGTGGCATTACTTAATGATATATGCAGAACATTTTACTCATTAAGATTCCCTAAAGTTGTCCGGCAGTATAAAATCAATTGTTTTAAGTTTATTCTTACATACATTCGAAAACAGGGGAAAGAAGAAAATTATTAACTAAAAATTGTTTGGTGATGCGAGATGGTTTTTGATTCGTAACATTGAACATAACAGGCCACACAGGTTAACTTCACGAACTGTTCTCTGGGCACTGCTGTTTCACTAGATAAAAAGAAAAATGACAAAGAAAAAACTTGAAAACAAATTTATTGGAAAAAGCGGGGGGGGGGGGGGGGGGGATGTAAATTTTAGATTTGTTGAAATAACAAAAATATTAATGAGTTCAAAGAATGAATATTATTTCTGGGTCTGTAGTGTTTAAAAACAGCTGTATAAAGTTGTTGTAGTTAAAACATTATTCAAGTAATTGTTGAACAGAATTAATATTTGTAGAAGCTGGTCAACTGGAAAAATTCAGATATGCCTATGATTGAAAGTGAAAATTTTGAAAACACGACTGCAAGTTGAAGTGCCTTCTGGCTTATGAACATGTTATATAGCATTAAAGCATAACTTCTTTTTTGTTTTGACTCCTTTTTTTTTTTTTATTTTGGGTTAAAACCCCCAGTATTTGAAGGTTGTAATTTATGCTATAATAAATAAAAATGCATTTTCAGTCTGGTTTGTCAGGTACCACTGTTAGGGATTTATTTGTAGTCACACAAAATCGTAAATTACCCCTAAAATTTTCCTAAAATTTTGTCAAAATGTTCCTAAAATTCCCCTAAAATTTTGAAAAAGTCTACTGCGAGCCCTGTGTTAGTTACACTATTTATAACTCAAGAACGGCTGCATCGATATGGCTAAAAATTGGTAGGTAGGTAGCTTAGAGCCAGGAGACGGACATAGGCTATAATTTATGTGTGTCAGTTACATAAATCGAAAAAATGTCATTGACTAAGCCTTTTTACTAAGCCTTTTTTAAACACCTCATGGCTGAGCGACATAAAGCACATGTTCTGGCAGCTTCCGGAGCGCTGTAAACAGGTTGGAGGTTAGCAGTGCGTTGAGTGTTATTTGACTTTTTGGTGAAGTAAATTATAAACAAGCGTGTTACTTCCCTTGAAATTTATATGTGATAAGCTCTCAGAAACGATTGTCAAGAGTTTTTACGCCTCTGCAGCTGAGAGGTGGAAAGCGCTTGGTGGGATAGCTCCTGGACTGCAGTTAAAGAGGTTGTTCTTCTTACTACTATTATATATACAAAAGTTTGTTTGGATGGATTTATGGATTGAGCAGTCTGTTGATAAACAGTCCGAAAAAATTATCTTTTTAACTACCTGTTTTTTGAGCCTCTGTCGCCGAGCGACATAAAGCACATGTTCTGATAGCTTCTGGAGCGAAGTAAAATAGGTTGTAAATACAGAAACAATAATGAATGATTAATGTAGGTACTTAATTTTTTTTGTATTTTCTAATAAAAAAAAACTTAATAAATTCAAAAAATTGCTTATTTCTTGCCTTTAAGGCGGAACAGAGTTCGCCGGGTCAGCTAGTTCATTTATAAATCATTTTGAAGCAGTATGTTTGCTTGAGTTTTGAATCATAATGTTATTTAGTTTTGAAGTTAAAAATAAAATAATTAAGCAATAAAAAAAGTGAATTATGTATGAAAAATATAAAAATCGCTATTTTTAATTACTTGGTTTTTCAATTTTAAAATTAGTTTCTCAAAATTATAGCAGCTGAAATTTAAACACATTTTTGTGTTGGATTGATTTTCTGCTACATTCTTTCGCTCTCTTTTACTTTTTAAGATAAATTATGTGTTGACATTTTAAAATTGTGTTTTGATTTTAGGAGGAGTGCAGATTGAGATACTTTTATGAAGTTCAGGGAACTAGGGATATGACTGGGACGTTCTCCCCATGGAAGTTTTCAGAATTTAGTCCAAAAAAAGATGTTTTAGATCATCTTTAATTTTAGGGGAAAAGGAGAGCATTGTCCCAGGATTTTTTCGAAATTGGATTATTAAAAATGCACTTATGCAATTATAGACCATCTTTGATGATGTTAGGAAAAGACTTCTGGTTCTGAGGTTCTCCCAAGGAAAAATTTTGGAATTGAAGCCCTAAAAACGAAATTTTAGACAATATTTAATTTTGTCTAGGTAGCTGGTGTTCCTCGAAGATTTTTTGAATTTAAAAGCCTGAAAGCGAAATTGTAGACACCTTAGATGAAATTAAGGGAAGAATTAGGTTTTGAGACTCTCCTCAGAAAATCTTTCAGAATTTGAGTCCTAAACTTGGAACTGTAGGCATCTTTGATCACATTAAGTGAATAGTAGTGCTTCAAAGTCTTTTGGATGAAATTTTTCGAAAGTTAGATCCCATAAACGCAATTTATAACTCTCTTAGATGATGTTCAAGAGAAGTGGGTTCCGCTGCTTTCCACAGAAAATGTGTAGAAATTTTGATGATTTTTGAGAATGTTTTCATCAAGAGATTCGGTCTGAAACGAGGGGGGGGGGAGAACACAAGAGGAGGGCTGCCATAACAGCCCCCCCCCCCCTGTGTTCGTGAAAAATATGTAAACCTGATTAGAGCTGATTACATTTTTGAAAAAGATATAGCTTACTTGTCAAGATGTTTTTGCAATGAACCTCTTTCATATGCTATTTTAGACATTGATGTTTTTAACTGTTCAAATTAATTCTTAACTAATAGTTTTGTTCAATTTTTAAATTACAGGATGCAGTGAAAAGAGAAGTAATTGAAGAAACTGGTCTGGAATTTGAACCCACTACTTTACTCTTAGTCGAATGTGCTCAAGGTCACTGGTATAGGTTTGTCTTCACTGGAAATGTTACTGGTAAGGTTTCATGTTGTTTTACTTTATATTCTTCATTCTTTGAATTTTTAACATGTAATCTGCTTTAATAATCATGGTTATGGTAATCATGTGCTGATGTAAATTTAGCTTTTATGCAGTTTAATTCACATCTCACCAGAGGAGACTTACCTTTTTATATATTATGATAATAAATAATACAAAAGTAAATGATGACCCAGAGCCGGTTGCTGATTGTCACATTTGTATTTATTTGTATTTATTATGCACTATTTGTTTGGATATTAATCCAAACTTTTGTGCATCTGCATAACTCTTTCAATATGGAGCGAAAACAGAGATGTTTTTGTTCTTACAAAAAAGTACTAAGGTGCATACACCGAACTTCATTTGTTCTCATAAACGCTTTTATGTTTTATTACAAATATTTTAGTTCTATTTGAATAAACACTCAATTATCCCAGATCAGCATTCTCATCTCTCCCATTCTTTTTCTCGTTTTCTAAGAAGAGGAAATGAATCATAAATATATCTTATCTCCTTTAACTCTTTTTGAATAACATTTATGCATATTTAATCTATAAACCTGACATTATAATTCAAGTCTGATAATCCACTTACTTTAAAATCTTTCCACCAACAATCTAAAACTGTTACATATGAATATATTTATATATATTGAACTTTCTTTTTAATATCCTTTTTTTTTCTGCATCAATAAATGCAGTATTTAGAGATAAACCAGATGAAGTTCATTTTATCCCTGAAAATAATAGGTTTGGGCAACAAAATATTGAAATGTTACGTTTATAAATATTGCTGCAAACTGATTTGTATATAAAGGAAAAAATGTTTATGATGTTAATTAAACTATGAAATTTTTTATTGTAACTATTTGTTGCTATTTTACTTTCTCCCAACTATTGAAGTAATATTTTTTCATCAATAAATGAGCCATTCAGAGATAAACTGTTCTGGATCAAGTTCATTTTGATTTAATCCATATTAGCTCTGAACATAATGATTTTGCAACAAACTCCAAATGAATTCTTACTCTTACCTAATTTGTGTATTTATATTTATAGTACAATTTAAACAATGAAGTTTTTTTACTGTGTGTGTTTGTATTAATTAAAGTGTATTAAACTTTAACTATTGAAATAGTTTTTTGCATCAATAAATATGACTTTCATAAATATAGTGGATCAGGTCCATTTTGACTCATCCACTTTAGCTCTAAAAATAGTAGATTTTGGCAAAGAAATGTAATGTTCAAAAAGGAAACATTGTAATTAATGATTTAAGCAAGAATGATAAAAGTCATTTTCATCTTCCTTAACCCTTTATGAACCGACAGAACTCAGAAGTCCCGCTTATATTAATTTAGTATTATGAATCCTATATGGCTGGAAATATGCTGAAGCTTTTAAGTACCACTCCTTGTACTTCGCTGAGAGGACGACAGATGGTACCTGCCTTCGGAAGCAGTTTTCTTGGGGGCCCTAAGGCGTAGAGGGGCCTTAGACCCTACTGATTTTCAAAATTTGCTGAATTATTTTGGGACATGAAGGGTTAATGAAAGAATTGCTATATTCATTTAAATCACATTATTTTGTTTTTAATTCAATAAAGGATATAAGCTTTACAACTGTCCAGTATCATAGTTGCCAATATTTTTTGTATTAAGAATGAAAGAGCCAATTCATTCATGAATCAATCGAAAATAACCAACCTGTTTGTTTCTTCAAAAGTTCCTTAGTAAAAATGGAGTCTTGATGTTTGATAAATGAAACAAAAAAGCCTTTTGCCATTTATTTATTAATGAATAATAAAAAAATAGATTTACTTTGTGTGTTGACTTTTATAATAATTAGCAACAAAGTAAACTCAAACATATTGTGTTAGCAACGTAAAATTTACATCCCATTTCGTTAAAAGAATAAGAACTTTTGAGATTTGAAAATACAATTATTGAGAATTGACATAATTGAGGAAAAAAAAACTTTGTAATATCAACTTGCAGGGGCTGCCTCTTTCATGTGAAGAAACTGTTGCTCACATCATGTGTGATTGCAAAGTGTTTTCTAGCCTAAAGGTTTGAACACCTAGGTCGTCATTTGCTTGAACCTTGGGAGATTCATGACATTCCTATTAGGTGTTTGCTGAATTTTGCTTCGGCCACTGGTCTATTTTAAGGCTTCTGTTTGGGGACTAGTACAATTGACCTCTGGTCACAGTGCTTGGTTCATTTGAACCCCCCTTTCTCCGATTTCATCTCATTTCAACTTTGTAATAACTAAGGTTAAGGTAACTTCCTTATTTTTACTGTCCTTGTTATAATCATCATGTCCTTTCTAGGTGGTGTACTCAAAACTGTCTCCAGAGCAGATGCAGAGTCTCTGCAAGCCAGCTGGATCGACGACCTGAACCAGCTGAGCCTCCGCGCTTGTGATATTCTACCTCTCATCGAACGCGCCAAACAGTTCTACGCCGAGAAACCCGAATCCTGGCACCGTCCACTCCTGCCTGCGATGCACCCCCACAAGCACCTCCTCTTCCGGCTGATCGTCGTCATTCGGAAGAAATCAAAGTAAGCCGCCTTGTCGACTTCTTGCTTTTGTCAAGCTTAGTTTAACCTTTAGAGTGGCCGCGACGTAAAATTCCTCTTTTAGACATTTCGCTGGGTCACTTTAATGTACAAAATTTTGGAAAAAAATACCAATGAAATTATTAACTTAATTATTCAACTCACGTTGAATTTAAAATATCTAACTTAATTACTTGGAGGACAAGACAAAAATTATTAATTGTTTCTGAAGTTTAATACATGGCGCTTAAAGGGTTAAGAGATTGGATCAACACAGGGCCGTAATTAAGGAGTGGGTTTTTAGGGTTCAAACCCCCTCCGAAAATTTTCAAAACTATTGCAAAAATGCTTTTTATAGTTTCTCACAGAAAAAATTGTTTCAATTTTCTTATTTACTTTGAGACTTCATTGAAAAAATAAAATTATAGTATTTTTTCTGCAGTATTTATTTTTATTGTAGTTATTGCAAACATAATTTCTTAACAATACACCTTACCCTTCGAATTTTTAATACCACTGAAAAAAACACCAAAATTCTTCAAATTTGAAAGTACCAAACTCTGTATTTAACACATCTTACAAGTGTCATAAGATAGAAATTTCAAAAATGCTTTTTCGAATGCGCTTATATGAGTAGACTCATCTATCCAGATTTTTTTTTAATCATTAAAAATATGAGTAATTTTTTTTTACAATTTTAATGTTAATACCCTTTTAACATCTATTGCAACGAAAATCAACAGAATATAGAACACGAAATCAAATTTTATTGACTTCATAGATTTCACGAGAAATAGGTCTGGTAAAACCCTCCCCAAAACTTAGGTCTGGTTACGTCCCTGTATCAACATATGTCAGACTTTTATACTAATTTTAAATTTTTAAGTTTTAACTTACACACAAAATGATCTTCCTGTCAATGTACGGGGGTTAAATCAAAAGTCGTGACAACTTTATTTTCTCTTGCAAATACTAATCTGGTTGGACTTATACAGACAAAGGAACAAGGTGTTAACCATGTGTGGACAGAGAATAATACTGAACTATTGTAAAAAATACATGATATCATGAATTAGTAGGTAATCATACTGTTATTTACAAAAAAAAAAAAAAAAATGTGCTGTATCACACTCACTATTACCCCTTTATGTTAGAAAGTCACAGAATTAAGAACCCTTTGTCTCCTCAAAGTGTGAAAACATTTGTGGGGTTAAGAAAATAAATACCTTTGTACGAAAGATGTAGAGTTTAAATCCAACGTTAAAAATGCACAAATATACAGGTACACTTCACTTCACTTCACACTCTCCAGGGTCCCCCGTACCTACCACAGCTTCGTGGTTTAACCGGGATAGGGCCCTGAAGAGCGCTCTGTTCTTAATTTTGAACCAGAACCTAGGGTCGAGCAAACCCTAGGGCCCAGCACCCCCAGAGGTATCGTTTCACTTGGAGGACTTTGTGACCACGACATTTTTAACGCCTCCCAGCCACCATTAATCAAGGCGGTGGATCTTTGATCGGCTGGGTTTCGAACCCGGGTCCCTCCGGACACGAGTCCGATGCCTTACCGATCGGGCCACCACGGCCCTATATACAGGTACACTGCAGACACGTGTTTCGGGGCTACAAGGAGCCCCTTTTTCAATATAAGAAGTGTGAGCTTTAGGATGAAGAATCATCCGATAAAAGATCCTTTTATCGGATGATTCTTCATCCTAAAGCTCACACTTCTTGTATTGAAAAAGAGGCTCCTTGTAGCCCCGAAACACGTGTCTGCTGTGTACCTGTATATTTGCATTTTTAACGTTGGATTTAAACTCTACATTTGTGGGGTTGTTTATTGCATTGAAAAACATTATAAAAACTTAAAGGGCGGATAAGGGTAACAGTTTCAAGATTTGCCCGTTCTCGGAATAATCCAATGATCGCCACTGTATTGGAATTCGGAGGATTGATGATTGATTACTCTCTCCATAAAATTTTAATATTTATTTGATGACTATTATCAGCTCTGTCGATATTTTTTGCCTCTACTCTATTATACTCATATTACAGTTTTGCCTGTTTGGAAAGCTTTTTTGTTGGTATGATGAACTGCTAACAAAACGTAAAATGTTTTTCAAGAATTACTTGATTATAACGCTTAAAAGAGCTGATGCCTTTTTTTATTTTAATTTTAAATAGTGTTGTAACTTTTGAATGATGAGCATTTTGATAAGTTTAAACGACTGAATCATGTCCCCCCTGACTCTCCTTTGCGAGGCCGTGGTAGCCCGATCGGTAAGGCGTTGGACTCGTGACCGGAGGGTCCCGGGTTCAATCCCAGCGGATCAAAGAGGAAGGATGTTCCGAAGCTTGTCGGTAATGCCAATGAAATTTGGTTCACTGACGGCTCTAAGACCTCTTCCGGTACTGGCTCTGGTGCTTTTTGCAGCAGCAGCAAAACAAAGCTTTACTTTTCGCTTGGGAAGCTTGCTACGGTTTACCAGGCTGAAGTTCTTGCTATCCTGGCATGTGTAACCAATTGCCTTGAACGCGACTTAACTGGTAAGGTTTTAAAAATCTTCTCTGATAGTCAAGCCGCCTTAAAAGCCCTCAATAGCTACTGCTTTACCACCAAGTCAGTTTGGGAATGCCACAATGCACTGGCAAGGCTCGCCAGCAAGAACAAGGTTACACTCTACTGGGTCCCTGGCCACCGTAACATTGATGGAAACGAAGCTGCTGATCAGCTTGCCAAATTGGGCTCCAACATGCCTTTCGTAGGTCCTGAACCTGCTATTGGGTTGCCCTATAACAAAGTCAGGAATACTATAAGAAACCTGCTTATGAATGACTCATATGCCAGGTGGCTTCAGTCTGGCTCACAGAGGCAAGCTAAAGCTCTCAACCAACGTCAACCCTGGCTGAGGTCCAGGGAGCTACTTAGTTTGAGCAGAAAAGAGATTAAGATGTCTATTGGACTTCTCACTGGACGCTGTACTCTTAATAGACACCTAAACCTGTTGGGTATCACTGATGACCCAGCTTGTAGAGGCTGCCTTGAGGCAGATGAAAGTTCTGGTCATGTTCTGTGTGAATGTGATTTTTATTCTGCTTACAGGTTTGAACATTTGGGGTACCATTGTTTAGATCCCTATGAACTGTCTAGCATTCCTGTTAGACATCTGCTTAAGTTCATTTCAGCTATTGGGCTCTTGTAGGGTTCTAATGGGGATAGTACAATAGACCTATGGTCGCAGTGCTTGTGCTGCCTTGGGAGCGCCCCCTTTTCACTTCATTCATTCATTCAAGAGCCACCGTCTTCATTAATGGTGGCTGGGAGACGTTAAAAATGTCATGGTCACAAACTCCTCCAAGTGAAACAATTCCTCCAGGGGTGCTGGGCCAAGGGATTGCTCGGGCCTTGGTCTGGTTCAAAAAGAACAGAGCGCTCTTCAGGGCCCTATTCCTGGTTACACCACGAGTTGGGGTAGGTACGAGGGACCCTGGAATGTGTGAAGTGACTTTCCTTTGCTCAAGACTATACATATTTATCATTCTAAATCTGGAATCATAATCTAAATTAGAGAAGCCATTCACTAACCTTGTAGTCCTCCTTTGTAACCTTTCCACTAAATTAATATCTTTCATAAGATAAGGAGACAAAAACTGAACAGCATACTCCAAATGAGGTCTTACCAAACTGTTATTGTTGATGCTGTTGAAATGAAGCTGTGAAATGTTGATGTTCTGTTGAAAAGGTCCTCAAACAACAAGTAGCTTTTTAGCAAGGCTACATTAATTTTTACGTTTAGGAGCTTGTAAATTCAAACTATATTAGCAATGTCAATTAATACAATCTTAACGTTAATGGAATCAGTTAATATTGCAGTAAGTAATGCATGCAGTTTCATTTAATAAGGTGTTGTTATACAGTTTTCAGGGAACTAATTCAATTAGAATATCATGGAACAGTTCTTTCTAAAATTCAATAAATTTTATTGCTCAAGTATTCAAAATTATTACTTTAGTAATTGGACTTTCTAAGCACATTAGCACTCAATCAGAACAATGTTTTAAAATATAATTAGAAATTAACTTTATATATTTGTAACTAATGCTTTTCATTATGTGTACTCTTGCACAATATTTCGCTAATACTGTTGTCCCCGCTTAATCGGGTAACGGATAAATGAATATCTCGCTTATACGAATAAAACCGTCCGGAACCAAACATTTCCCCATAGCCGCAATGTCAAATATCGCCGCTTAATCAAATAATCTCCCCAGATAATAGAATAATATTTGTCAGCTTTTGCAAAAAATTTTGCTAATATAAAATAGAAGTGTTTCCACAAGACCTTGAGCAAGCAAACCATTATTATGGACTGTTTCAGAAAATAAAAGTCCAAACCATTTTTTTTTTTTTTTTGCAACACAAGATGTAAATTACTTTTTTATGATTTTCATATGACCGTACAATATTTATACTTAATTACTATACTTATTTTGTTATTAACTTTGCTTATTTCAAAATCTGTTTACCAATAACATTAATAGCTATTTCTATGTTATTATTACGTTTTGAGACAAAAGTTGTTATAATGGAAAGGTAAAAAATGTTCCCCGCTTAATCGAATAAAATTTCTTGGTACCGACAGTATTCGTTTAAGCGGGGCCAACAGTATGCTTGATTAATAAGACAATCAGTCTTTTATGTGTAAAAAATTGCTTTGATTAGAGAACAAGTTGCAATGTTAAATTTCATTTATATTATCTATTTGTTTATTGATTGAGGCAACGAGAAAGTATGCCTTGAAGAGGAAAAAACAAAGTTTTTAAATGAGTGAAATAAATCCATTCCTTTTCAATTTTCACTCTAAAACTAAAAGCTCCCCCTTTTTAAGAAAAAAAAAATAAAATAATATTTAGTTAGTTAATCCACAAAAGAGAACAAAATTCGTATGCATGCCTTTTTATGTAAAAATTTCCAGCCATTATTTTCCAAAACTTATCAAATCTTTGAAGAATTTTATACAAGTGCATAGTCATATTTTACTTTTGTATTCAGTTTCAGTAAATATTATTCATTTCTGTAAATGTTTTGTAAAAATTAAGAGTTAAAAAAATCTGATTTATAATTTTATTCTTTTTTATGTTTCAGCAATAGAATTCATATATTAATATCTGAAAAAGGAAATGTCCACTTTCCCACGTGTGAAATTAACCCTGCAAAAAGCATACATTCCACATTAAGAAAATATATTCAGGTACTTTGGCTTATGTATTTTATACTCTTATATATGACTTAGTATGAGACTGTAATGTATATATATGCTCCTTGTATATATAATTGTAACCGTTAGTGTAACTGTAACTTTAACTATGACACAGAATGTAAATAGAATGAACGCTTAGTAAGCTACGGCCACTGATTAATTTCTCTCTATATTAATCTCGTCTGTAATTGTAAATAAAATCAGTTCTTTGTTCTACCAGTGTTATATTCTAAATGAGTAGTAATTAAATCACCTCATAGACTGTGTGTAATTTGTGCATTTTTCAGAAAGATAGAACTATAGTTGGGGTAAACGTAATCTAGCAGCATTGTGTAGAAGCTGCGGAAAGCCGTATCATATTATTTCTATTGTATCACTGCTCTGTTATTTCTCTGGTTGCCATGATTGGCTATTTTTCACTCAAACTAGAGAAAATTTACATGCAGTGAGAAACACGAAAACTTTTTTTGTTTTTCTGACAAGACAAATTAACTGACTTTCCCCATCCAAATATAAATGTCTTAGGAACTACCTCCAAGCTCATGAGATTTCAAGGATAAAATTTTTAGGCTACTAATAAAAATCATGAATACAAATTCTGTATTTTTCCCTTACAAGTACACAACTTGAGGCATTTTCAATCTTGGCAGTTGCTCTCATTTTATTAACTGTTGCTGTTGCTCATTTAGTGATTCAATTCGTTATTTTGTCTTTTTAATGATCTTTTATACCAAGCAAACCTTTAAGCAAGATTCAGAGTCCATTAAAATGCAAAATAATGCACTAAATATCTAAAAGAAGCCATCAAAACGTAAAATAATCTGCCAAATGATAAAAGAAGTTATTAAATAAAGTGAAAATTTTGATTAAAATAACTCACTCGCCAAATAAACGAACATTAAAGGATCATTTAAAATGTTACATTTCTCATCAAATAAATATTTTGCAATAAATTGAAATAAAATGGAATGCTAAATTGTAAAATGGTCTCTAAAAAATCAAGTTAAAATTTTGTATTTTACTATCCAAACAGTTTTCTTTTATGGTGGAGATTCCAAGAGTTGCTGTAAAATTTAAAGGGCCCAATTCTTACCAAACGAATAGAGAATCTTATTCATCATAGATAGCATGATGCTAAATTAAACTTGTCATTATTGTTCCTTAAAAAAATTAAAAATGTGATCTTTTAATTTAATTATTATGGCTTAGTGTATAGCTTTTATTTATGGCATATTTTTATGTTTTTTTTTTTTGAAATGTAAAACACCATTATCGAAAAAAAAATTCTAAAGCAAAACAAAAACAACGATGTTTAAAAATTGTTGGCCGTAAATCATCGGTAGTATTTTTAAAAAAAAGTATTTCAATACGATAGATATTGCAACTTTTAAGGATGACAGTGGTGCAAGTGCTGCGCTGATTGCACCACGCTGCGCCAAATGAAGAATCTTGCGCCATCTTGCTCCCAAACGCACTTTTTGATCGAAATTGCGCCTGACTGCGCCAAAACGGCCGTTTTTCTAACGAATATTGAGAAAAAGTGGCATAACTTCTGCTTTTGTTAACCGTACGTTGTGACGGTTGCTATGGCGATATTCTGAACACGTGCGTCGCGAAAAATATTCTCCTTATCTGAAATTTCAATCCTTTTGCATCTTGCAAAAATTTTGATATTTTTTAGAATCCAAAATTTTGACATATGCTACCTCAGCTTAACTTATTTTATGTTTTATTTTGAGAAAAAAGTAATTTATTTTTAGAAGCATGTCAACATCTAGCATTTACGTCGCGGACGAAGCTTCCTATGTTGGGGAGTTCAATCCAAATGCATCTTTCAAACATTTTAATATTTTTGACAATTAACCGTTATTTTGACAATAAATACCTTCCATTAGCTTATTTTAGCTTGTATTTTGATAACAAATAATTATTTTTTTTCTATTCAAAAACCTATTAATTTTTGCAAGCTTGATTTTAATTAGCATTAGGTTATGAAAAATTTAGCCTAATTAGCATTAGGCTAAATTTTTTATATTGTTGTGGAAGCTTTAAACCAAACGTTTGCATTTCATATTTGACCACCACGAATGAGCTCCTAGGTTATTCATGGATAGGATTCTTTTCTAAAAAATGAAAAAGGATTGGTAGTATAAATGTAATTGTAAAAAAGTGGATGAGTTTATCGTTTCAATTTGACTTTAAATGAATGTTCCAATTTCTATATCCTTGTCTCTGAAATTTGAGTTAATTACAGTGAAACATTTTGCTGTTCACCTATTGAAACCACATCTAGTATTTTTAAACTATAACTAAAATTTAATAATAGACAATCAGTGCTTAGTTAAAATGCTAATATATTTCTGTACCTTAATGCAAAAACAACCAATGTCAAAATTCATCGAATTGAGATATGCAGGTTCAAAGATTTGAGTCTCCAGGAATGTGTTAGATTTGGTATCTTACTCCACTGCTAAGGCGGTTTGTTTTAAAACGTTGTTGTTGTATATGACAGAGGATACCTTTCTGTCCCCATTACGATAAAAAACTAAAAACATCAATTTTTTGACATTGGTTGCTCTTGCATTAAGGTACAGATATAAATTACTATAAATGTATGTGTTTATCACAGTCACATAGTATCTTATTCAAGCCTGCTCCTAAACACAATTCTGCCGCTCCCAAATGATATTTTCGCTGCTCCTGAAGATGCTCCCAAACCACATTTGGTCACTTGCACCCCTGGATGAATCTTTTTTAGTGCATATTTTTTTTTGCTTTTTGCTGAAGTGTAAAACAGACATCGAAAGAAAAAAAAAAACATCGAACACCAAACAGTGATCATCAAAAGACATCCACCAACCTTAAAAACATGGATGGTAACTATCAAAAACGTCTTCTAACGAGATTGATAGTGTAACGGCTGATTTACGTTATAACTAACTTTTGGTCGCATATCTTGATGATTTTTGTTTTGCTGAAAGATAAAACATTCATATAAAGAATAATAATGAAATAAATTAAATATTTGAAAAAATGGCGAAAGCAAATTAAATGTTTTAGAAACATCCAGAGCAAAACATCAATAGCAATCATAGAAAATGTTTTCTGATGAGATTAATACTGAAACTTCTGATTAAGCATGAAAACTTCTTAATACGTTTGCATGTCGCATTCTATTATAAAGCTTGCTTTGCTGAATAATAAAACATTGACATCGAAAAAAACATCGAAGTTGGAGAAATATCGCCCCTCAAACATTGATGGTAAAAACATCGATATTTTAGCAAAAATATTGATGTTTCCAAAACATTGACATCGATGTCGCAGCCCTACTTCGAACTCATTTGAGGCACCGTAGTGGAATCTAACTTCTGTCACAATAACCCTCGTGAGTCCTTTTGGGGTCACATATGATCCCAATTCAATTTCTGTTTAGTATATCTTGTTGATCAACCATTTGAGTAAAAGCCAAAAAGCAACGTCATAAAGGACAAAAAAGCCAAGTTAAAAATCGGCAAACATATTTCAAAGGCATAAAGCCTCCTTCTTCAGTGCCAAGCAAGAAATGGAAAGAACCAAAGTACCGAGAGAGTTTAAATAGAAAAGGAGCAAGAGTTAGGCCAATCAGGTGTCACGTGTGCCGAGCCCGGATTTGGTGTTGCGTTATCAGAAAATTTAAAAGCATGAAGTAAAATTGACGAAATGTGTGGAACTGCAAAGAATTCTTTACAAATATTTCTTAAATTTTTGTGAACATGAAATGCCTTTCATGTGTTATTTGTGCTTTTGGACGTTGCTTTTTGGTTTTTACTCATTTACGCACAAAGTGAACTGCTTTTAATTAAGATCAACCATTTGTTTTTAATGGCATTTTGTGGCTTTTATTCTTTTAGTTTTTTATACACAATAATACTATTATTTTGTTTTATTCTTCTCAAATTGCATTTTCTGCACACAAGACCCTTATGAGTCACTTCTCCAGAATGCCAAAAAAAAAAAGGAAGTCACAACTTTTGACCAAGAGAACTGAATAGAAAATGAATCGAAAAATGTCATAAGTGTTTAACATTTACTTGCAAAAACCATTTGTTTCAGGGCTGTAACAGTTGTAAATAAATCTACCGTTATTGAAAGCGTTTCTCTAAAATTATTATTTTTAATGCATAAACAAAATTTTATTTTGATTGTGTCTTTCTATTTTTTATCATTAAAAAGTGTGTAAACTTGAAAAATGCACGTAACTTTCAATAATCATAATAAATTAATTAAAGGAAACATTGGAGTCGTTTACAACCCCAGGGGTTTTCAGTGTAACCGGAATGGGAGGGGTGCACGAGGGGTAATCGTGTTTTAACATAACTGAAAAATAAATTGAATGAGCGGACAAATTTCAAGGCACTCTGTTTTTGAATCTGGCTTCAGTCACGTTAATAGAATTTTAACTATTAAGAGTATTTTAACATAACTCAAAAATAAATTGAGTGGGCTAACAAATTGCAAAATAATTATTGCAAATGTAGACCCACCTCCTTCTCGGTGCTTTATAAAAAAATATGATTTTATAAAGTTTTAATTCATCCTCTTTGCTTGAACTGGAGTAATTGAGGCTTGAATATGTATATCACTTGCCACGTTCGTCATTTTAAAGGGAGGTGAAGGGGAACTCAATGTAAATTACTCAAAAAAATGTCAAAAAAACCACTATGTAATGTAAATGCATGTAATGTCCCACAATGTAAATGCTGTGAATTTCCAAAGTCAGGGCAAGGGAGGAATCAAAAGGGGGGGGGGGGGGCTGGCCTGTCACTTTCCTGGGATAATTTCAAGAAACAATTTAAAACTCGTACTGAAAACGAAACATTGAAAGGTAGGATAAATTCTAGCGTAGTGCATATTGATAAAAATGCTGTCATAACCAAGCAATCATCACCTCCTAATCAGCTGTTTCCAAAAGTGAAAATCAGCCCCTCCTGGTATTGTAGAAATCTCCCTTGTTTTTAGCCTTTTGGATCGGGGCTGTAGTTTGGAAATTATTCTTTCGACCCAGGTAGTACGACAGTTGAACCACAGATTTCTTTTCCATTGAAAAGAGAAGGTATAAACTGTCGTACCAGACATATGAAACCTTGAAAAAATCCCCGTCTCCAAAGGGTTCGAGTGAAAATTTCAACCCCATCCTCTAAAGAAAAAAGACTTATGGTACAACATGTGTACCCAGTAGCCTAGCCAGGATTTTTTTTCGGGGAGGGCTGATCGTGGTGCAGTTAGAACTTCCCCCCGTGGCTAATCCGTATACATTTAATATTTATTACGCCTATAAACCCCCTTCCCCCCTTTCCTTGTCGTGTCCGTGGGGGCTGTTTTTGCCTAATTTATTTGCTAATTTTCTAACTTTCCTTCACATCAACTACGTTATAATTATAACATCAGAATTTATTAGAAATAAACAATTCATTTTGAACTATTAAAAAAGTGAAATTCATCAAAGCCATTACGTGCAAGCAAAGAAAAACTGTACGGGAAGTTCACTAAATACTAAATCAATTTTAGATAAACTTAACTTAAATTTTTCGGTGAGACAGTTTTATCGACACAAATCAATAAAAACATGTAAAAACATAGTAACATTATTTTTTATGAAAAAGTATTGAGTAAAAAGTAGGTAAAATAACAGCACCAGCAGTAGTAATTAATTTATATATTTATGAATAATAATTTTGATAAATAGCAACACACCTGAAAATGTTCTTAAGCCCTGACGGATTTTCTGGAGAAGAATAAACAAACACGAAAGGAATAGGAATGTGGGTTGAGCATAAACAAACAAAATTTCTAGCGAACATAGCGAAAACTTCTTAAAAGATTGTCACACCTTAAAAATGTATTTACAAAGGTTTTTTTTTTGCTTAAAAACGGAGAATAAAAGAGATCCGAATTTTTTTATGGAATGACGACACAATATTGTTGAATCGTCAGGAAGTACAATGAACTCTCACTTACACACCGCCTCATTTATGCGCCTTTTTCACTTATACGATGATTTTGAATGGTCCCAGCACATTCCATAGCAGAAATATGATAGTATGTTTCGTTTATGTGTCGCTCTAAATATCAATATTTCACTTATGCACCGAATTTTCCGTAAAATGTAAAAAAATAATAGTTATTTTATAAAAAAAAAAAAGCATTTTCTTCACTTTCCTCTTTAATCTTTTGCCTGTATTGTTCACGGAAAGCATTTTTTCCGCATGAACTAGAGTTCGGAGAGAGACAATTGCCGATTATGGATCGTTTTGAAGAGAACAATTTGTAATTAGGTATGCTACAATTTTTGTTTTCTCTTTATCATTGTAGTTACATTACAATAATTGCCAACCGTAGTAATATATCCTTCGTCTATATAGAAACATTATAATTCATTCTCTCATTAGAACCTATGTTGCGTTTTAGTCTTTTAAATAGGCTTGTTCACTTATACATCTCTTTCACTTTTCGCCTTTTTCTGTTGGCCCCTTGGGCCGACGCATAAGTGAGAGTTCACTGTAGTTAAAAATCTATCAGGGTGCTTAATTTCTTTAATAACATTCTAAAAATAGTACACACTTTGGATTTTAATTAGAGCACTAAATTGAGCCTTCTAGCCTTTCCACTATTTGCGGTGACACATTTTCTGAGTTTTCATCGAAACAAGGACAATAGTCCTAATCGAAACCACAACCGAGAGCTAAAATTTCGGGGAGGGCTGCAGCCCCCTCAGCCCCCCCTCTCGCTACGCGCCTGTGTGTACCGCCCAGTTCCTAAAGGTTAAAGAATGAAGAAATAATATTGTATTATTATGATTGCATTTATTAAATACTAGTTCAGAGAAAAGAAGCAAAGTTTAAGTATCTCTTTTTGTCTTGCTTGCCTCCTTGGAATTAGTTCCGGGTTTGGTATACGTGACAACTAGATATTGTTCAGAATTTTGCACTCTTTCTTTTTTATGGCACGGGAATAATGTTGTCACTTACTTTCCTACCAGGTGCTCTTTGGCTCAAACCCACCCCCACACAAACCCCACGGAATCATATCCGTGGAGCACTCCGCGGAGCCCACGGGAGAGCACGACGGCCTCTGCCTGAGCCTCCTCATCTCCTGCAAGACGGCACTGGAAGACGTCGCCGTCTCGTCCAACTACGCCTGGCTGGAGATTCGCAAGGACCTCGGAGACCGCCTGCTCGGGCGCCTCAACAAGAACAGATGCGTTCTCCTGAATGTGATTCGATAGGTTTTTTTTTATGCAATGAGTTGCCGCCCATAAGCCGGGGCTACGGCAAAACTGAAGCAAATACACCCGCAGCTCGGTAATGACAGGGGTGCCCATCCCACCCAAGCTCAATGGCGTAAATTCCACCCACCCACCCCAAATGTTCACAACCCTGTTTTATTTTTACCCCTCTTTTTTATTTTATTTATTTTTTTAATTTATTTTTTTTAATTATAACATTTTATTATGTTATTTTTTTAAAATACTAATTATGTGCAAAATATAATCGCATTTTTTCTCTTCCAGACATTCCAAGGACACACAACACACACAAAAACGTAAATAAATAATAATAAAGAAATAATTTCAACTAAAAATCTTAATTTATGAATAATTTAAATTACAAAAATCAGTAAATAATTTAAATTAAAAAATAATAAAAAATAATTTAAATAAATAAATAAATTAGTCTAAAAATATACCTTCCCAAAAATTTTGATGGCGCAACTTGCGCCATAATCCCCCCCCCCTCCTGGTGGGCACCCCTGGGTACTGATATTTTGAGATTGTAGTTTCATCCTTATTCTGGACTCCTCAGTCATTAATAGCCAATGACTGAGCTGGAGGCAAAGATCCTCTTATTGTAGCCAACATGGCCAATAAACTGGTGAATAAAAAGAAGGTACTTTGCCAGCGAGCGTCTGCAAATCATGGTGTGGCTCAACTCGAAGCCAAGATAGCCAGCTTGTTGGCTATCGGACTCTGTCATTGGCTATTCCTGGCTGAGGAGTCCAGAATACGGACGAAGCTGCAGTCTCAGGATGTCTGTACCAAGCTGTGGGTGTATTTGCTTCAGATTTTTTTTTAGTTTTGAAATTATGGTTGTTATATTTGTGTCAAATGATTTTCCTTTTAGCTTTGTCATTTTCTCTTAATTGCTGTGGAATGTCTAAGCATTTGCTCAATATTTTTCTTTCTGAATGATCTGTCAGATGCCAATTGTGGAATTTTAATCTTTAAGGACTATATGTGATCTATTATTGTTTTGCTCTTGAACTCGAGTTCATTGACTCGTGTATGCATGCACACACTCAACACATACTCATGGAGAGAGATACATCATAAGTAAAGAGTAAAAAGTACACTAAGGTAAACGGTAACAAAATATAATGCATAAAATGTAGAAAGGTAAAATGTAAAAAAGATAACATATAAAAACATAGAGGCAAAATGTAAAAATATAAAATTCAAAACTCAAAAAGCAGTATTAAAAACTGTAAAATCATAAAATCCAAACATGTAAAAATAATGATCTATTATAGAAGTAAGCAATGTAAAAAAAAAAAAAAAAAATGCTGTGTAAATATTTTATAAGTAACTTTTCTTTTTTTACCCTTCTATATGAAGAAAGATTCTGATCTGAATAACCTGAAAAAATATAATTTTAAATAATTTGTTTTCAATGATTTTTCAAATGTTTCAAATTAGCGATGCGTATGTACTTTAAAGACCACCCTTTGCACCCAAAGTTGTGACACACCAATTAACACATTTCGAAAAAATGGCACTGCGTAAACGTGCCCTGATCTATCCTAGTTAATATAATCAAAAAAGAGTTATGATAATTTTATAACTACAGGGACATATATACACCTAAATTGTGAATCTAAACTGCTAATACAAATATCACCCTTTGTTTTCTATTGATGTTAAAAAGTAAAGTATTCCAAAACAACATATATACCAATATTAGCTGCAAGCAGATGTTATTTTTCTAGAATGTGGATTAAAAACTCTTTGATAAAGAAGTAATATACCAGAATTTACCGAGGTATTTATTTCCCAGTCTGACCTGGTTGTTTGGTAAAAGAGTTCGAAGAACTAACTTTGACTTTTTATTTGAACTGTAATTTGTAATTGGGATTAAAAAATCACTCTTAAAAGTTTGTATGCAAAGGGTCAATAAATAAATAAAATAAACAAGCTACAATTTCACAGTATAGCTTATAATGTTTTATAAATGGAAAATGACTAAGCTAAAAGCTTTTTGACTGGATAAGAGCTTCCCTTTAGCTCAAAAATGATTCAACATTGTTTGAAGTATATTTATATTTGTTTATTATTTTTATCATAGTTTATCTACTGGCAGTATTTTTTAAAAATATTTGTATATTTTCAATTGTTTTATGCTATTGTGAAATTCGCCCCGTTTCGTTTTTCTCTCATAGTTATTTTTCTCAAATATTAAAAATTGTTAGAATATTTAACGACTTTTCAACATCAAGTTTTCAAACTTCCAAGTTCATGCTACAACTCCATACTGAACTCAATATTTGATTCATGTGTTATTTGTTTTTAAATTAATATTGAATTTTTTAATGCTTAGGGCTTAACATTTCAATATCAGCCAACCAATCAAAACATTGCGTCACTTAGATTTAATAACAGAAATGCTAAGACATATTTTTTAGAAATAATTGCGAATAAATCAGATCTGTTCTGATAAAAATTCACACTTAATATTAAGATTATAATGTGTTCACTTGAAATCATAAATATACTACAAGAATTATAAGCGATTGAAATTTTTCTGAATTTAATTAATCATCATTTCTTAAATTTTTCATTGTACTTGTTTCATAAAATAGCAACATGTAAAAAAATGTAATGTGGGTATGGATAATATAACTTTATAGTAATATGTTTATAGTAATATGGGTGTCATGCATACATGTTTTTTTTTTAATATTTTAGTTTTATTTAAATTAGTTTAACTGCAAGCTTTTAAGCAGTGGTCTTTGAACTTGGTAGTTTTAAGGATTCAGTGAAGCAACTAAGTTTCTCCTGGAAACCTTATCTCAGCTTTGAAAAAATAAATGAAATGAGATAAAAATAAATAAAATAAACTAAATTAAATTGAAAAAATAAAAACTTTTAGGAGATTAATGTTTTATTGGTATTAAGATAAAGGTGATGAATGAAAATAATTGTATTTTTAAAGTTAAAATTTTGTAAAAAGGAATGTACTAATTCTCCAGATTTCACTCATACTTGCTTTGTACAACTATGGTGTGCTTGCATTCCCCCTGCACAAATTGTCAACATATTGCAATATATATTTTTTCCAGACAATATTTAATTTTTCAAAGAGTTACCCCCCCCCCCCTCCCACTGACCGAGGGTGTAAAACAATATCAATGCAGTTGGATTCATATGCATAATGTAAGAAATAATTTACTTGTCTTTTACATGTCACCTAACCTTTCATTATTTTTTGTAACTAGGGTGTGCTTAGAATTTTTTTTTTTTTGCTTCAACATGCTATAAAATGTACTTTTTTCATAACTAATTTAATTCTGCTCATTTTTTATTCTACGTAAATATAAAATACATACTGTAACCGATATTTAAAGAGTTGCTGAGGCCATTGAAATATGCTCTTTAAATTCGGTTGTTCACGGAATGCAAAATAAATTTTAGTACATGATTTACAATGTAATAATACATGATTTTTAAAGAATCTCAATTTTTATGTTTAGTAAAACTTTTATGCCATTTCGATTTAATGTTGTCATTCTAAGTTCAAAATGAAGTTTTTGTGTGATACAGTTAGAAGCTTTAGATTCATGAAATCTTTTCTACATACGAATATTTCGTGTATTTTGTTGTTTCACTATTCTGCCGTGCCAAGCACAAAAGCCGTATCTGCACTTTTTAACAAAACTGAGTTATTGTCACCATGTGGTTCTTAATAACTTATTTTACCTAAATGCAATGTTTTATGCTTTTATTTGAGAAGGAGAGATATTTTTAAAAAAATTCGGAAAAAGTGTCTCTTGAATCAAATAAATGGAGGCGCAAAACTTTAACCCATTAATGCCTGACATTTTTTTTCCCAAAGATATTTTGTATACTGGTTACAAAGAGTGTTTAATGGACAGGAAAAATAATTAAAAAAAAATATTATGTAAAAAATATTTTTTTTTTTTAAGGAAAGAAAAACCGTCTCTTAAAAGTTACGATAGACCCCAGAGGGTACATACTTTTTTTACTAAATTTTTTTTTTTCTGCCTAAAATGCGATATTTAAAAACACATTTTATAAGAAGAAATTAAATCAGCAATTAACATAAACTTGGAAGCTGGGAATAACTTTGAAAACTTAGCTTTTTTTCTTGAGATTGTGAGCGATGTCATTTTTGATAAAGATCATATTAAAACAGCTACAGAACACACTTTACAATGGTTATGTGCTGCAATCTGTTAATAACGAATTGAAACAATACCAAGGCACTAATTGAACAGTATTATTTGGTTGAAATGTTCATTTTGGGCAAATTCAGACCCTTTTTTGGACCGTCCCTAAAAAGGGACGCTATGCATTAATGGATTAAACGGCACTAACTCAGTTTGAGATCGTGTGCAGATACCACTTTTGCGCTCAGCACCGCAGTATTATGTACCAGGGAACCATGTAACTAGTGTAATAAAAAAAAAGCAATTCAAAAGAGCATATTGATACTTTTTTTTTTGATGCAAAAACTTTGCCCTTGTGCACCTTTGTCGAGATAAAAGCCCTTAAAGTCTGCTAAAATTTTAAGAAAAGCGGCAAATTAAAAAACTTGACGACAAATTGAAAGCACCACAGGATTTCACTGTCTGAATGTAATAGGACATTCATCTGTAAAGGGCGTGAAAGATGTCTTCCATCCCTCACTAAAGCTCCCTAAGTGACTTTTCTTAACATTTCGGCAGATTTTCCCGGCTTCATATTTGGATAATGGGGACACGAGGGTGCAAAAATTATGTACAAGGAAATATGTTTTACAATGCGCTTTCGATTGCTACTAATTACATTATTTTTTTTCAGTTTTACACTATTGTACAGTTTCTTAGTTAGTGCAAATTGCATTGACATGCAGTTAACAGATTTGTTTGAATTTTACATTCTTTAAGTGTTGTATCATGTGCAGATAAAAATTAATAATTTGACGTCTTTTAAGCAAAAGTTGTTTAACACAACCATTGCTGGTATCAAATAGTACTGCTTGGCTTTGTTGGGTTAAAACTCTGAAATTTGAATTTAACGAACAAAAATAAACACTTATATGATATGGTTAAATGAAAACAGAAAAAAAAATTGCTTCTTGTTTTTAATTATTCTTTTTTTAAATTATGTGATAACTATTTTTTTGTAACTGACTTTATCTTAGAATTGACTTTTCTTGATCTGATAGTTCTATTCCAGTAAAAATAGAGATTTTGTAGCTGGAAGCATGTAGTTTGTAACTGTAGAATTATTTTTAGATTCAATTTTTCATCTCTACTCGATAATTTGAAATTAGTTATTTTGAACTGATTAGTTTAGACTAAAACTCTACTGTCGATATTTTTCATCTTCAAATTCCAGTAAAACTGTAAAGCTTGGCAATACTGCATACAATTAATTAGATCAGTGAGCTAATAAATCAGTATAATGTTGCTGATTTTTTAGGACTTAGCAAGGTGTAGGAGTTTGCAAAGTGTCTTAAAAATTAACTTATTTTCTACAAGTTTAGTGCTACAAGATTGTGATAAAATGAAGAGTTAATGTACTTGAAATATGTAGCAATTCGTTCAGCATAAGAGACCATTCTGAAGATATATGAATTGCCATCTTATAAAGTTTATGTTTATGTAATAAATGCATCATTAAAAAGCAGAAAATATTTTTGCAAAGAAAAATTTAAGATAAATTTTTTAACACAACGTAAGTGATAGGGAAAAACTAGATAAACAAATTGACTCTTGTCAATAAAAACATTGGTCAACCATTTTTTTAAACACAGAATAGGTTTTTCCTGACTTTTGACCCAATGATTATCTATCTTACTAGAACGTATCTTTTAATCCTTAATAATTATTTGTGTGCATTTTGGAACTTACAAGACTGAAAAAGTTTTTTTTTTAAATTTATGGCTTTGGCCTTTGTCACACATTAGAGCAATCCTGTCAAATATGTTATATGTTGACACTATCTGCACCTGTTTAATTGACACACTACGTCCCCCCCTTCTTTTTCTGTCGGGAATATTTGCAGCAAAAGTCTATAATGAAAAATATTGGTTGTAAATAATAAAAACACAAAACAATACTCCAATTGAAAAACACATTTAATTGATTACTTGAGTGAAGAAAATCCTTGGAAATCTGTTATCCACTTGCTTGACCTTAGCTTGCATAAGCTTGAAAGAATAGTAAGTTTATTCGAGGTATGTGAATTTCTTGATTTACAGAGCAGTAAAATTTGTCGAAAAGTTCTAAGAAGAGGGGAAGGTAACAAATCAATTGCCTAGGCAAAACTGATTTGGTAACTTTTAAAGTTTCACAAGCCTAAAATACACATCCCTAAATTTTTCCTCGAAATTAATTTGTTAACTTTATTATTATTATTATTTAAATTTTGTTTCAAGCAACGATTAAAAACAACTACGTTACTTCTGTCACACAAACATGTTGCGGATTAAAATTGCAAAGCCTTACGTAAAAAGTTTCATTTCGAAATAATAAATCAATAAAATTTAAGCAAACCGACATTGGTTAAAATAATATCAGATAAATAAGGTTTTATTGTATTTTATGTGTAACAAACTTGAAGATGCATTTTGTGCAAATTTTACTTTTAGAGTTTCAGAAATTTGTCAGAATGGCCTCTTATTTGAAATTCTTTAACTATCTTCAAAATTTGTCTTAGCATCCAAAAGGGAGTTTTCTTCAAGGCAAGAGTTATGCACATTTTGTAAAAATTGACTGTACTGAAACTGTGATATTCAGAAATCTTCCAAGTGCTTTAACTAGCTAATTGTTTGCATTAACTGTTTGATCTGATTTACATTAACCAAAAAAATGCACCTTTTTTTGGAAATTGTGTTGTTTCTAAAATTAAGTTTGCAGCTTTTCAACTTTAATTTGTTCATATGATTGTTTCTTTATGCTCATAGTGTGTGACTTTTATTGACATTACTTGATGAAATTTTTGTTAAAAATGTTTGGCAACACTTTCTGCAACAATGTGCAGATTTTCTGTAACTATGTGCAGTGTATATATAAATATGATTTGCATCTCAATGAGTTGACTGTCAAGCAATAATTAAATAACAAGTGGGAAGCAAATCTTTCACATTTAAGAAATCACAGTATTGTAAATATTGGCATAGTCATTGGTGATGAGAATTTACCCTTTAAATGTCAAAGCAGGAATATAAATTATAAATATAATTTTTAAATCACTCACTGAAAAAAATGCCATTTGTCTAAACTTTGAATAAAACGAACATATAAGTTGATGCACTAATAAGATGACAATTTTAAAAGGAACTATATATTTTTTAATTTTGTTAACATAGTGTTTGAATGCAATTATTTGAAGAAATAATCAAAATTATCAATTATGTTATAAAATGAATGAATAAAACATAAAAGATGTCATCAAAAAGTTGACTTAGGTCCTTTTTCCAGTAGACCTTCAAACCTTTTAATCAAAAGTTAGAAGTTGTTTACAAATTGCAAATTACCTTAAATAAACCGTTGATCAAATCCAGTAAATAAGTAATCTGTATAATTAATTTCGCAAAAATTTTGTTTAAAGGAAATTCACATAGCTGCACAGTATAGCTCAACTAATTGCATGCTTGAAAGTTTAAATGTTTTGGGAAAACTAAGTACTCAAGTAATTTAACTTAGAAAAAACTTGAAACATTTGCTTTAAATTTATTAGTGTCATCATCTTTTTTTTTTTCCTTTTTTTTTTGAGTGAGTGAGTGCACCTACCGACTGCCATAGAATGACTGCCAGGGTCATTTCGTAAGCCGACAAATAACTGGGTACAATACAAAAACAGCAAGACAAAGGACTTACAAAACACAGAGATATGAAAAGTTGACAATACAAAACAAACAGAATAATAAAAAAAAAATAAATAAAAAAAAATAAAGGCAAATTCACTAAGTAAATGAAAAGGTGTGCGCAAAAATATTATGGGCTAAGATCACGTGTTGGATGTAAGATTGTATAAAAGGGGTAGGTGAGAGAAATTTAATCAGAAGATGTCATGCATAACAAAATAAAGAGTGATTAAGGGTGAATGTCAGTTCACCCTTCTTTCTTTCTCTTTTTGAATGTGAAATTCATGTACTTCTCTAAGAGTTTGCTTCAGTTTTTTACTCCAGGCAGCTAACTCACTTTGCTCAAATGTTTTGAAGCTCTTCGTTTTAAAAAGCAGTTATGAGCGGAGCAGTTCAGAAAAAGGTGCAGTTCCTTATTGTTTTTTGTTGACGATAAGGAGCTTTGCTTCAATTTTCAAATTGATTTTATATAAGAGTTATCAGGGTCTTTGGGTGTGAAATATTTTCATGGTTTGTGTGTAACTACTGTGCTGAATAAGTCATTGCGTGTACATATATTCTATTTTGTACAGGAACAAATTTATAGCTGTGCCAGAAACTGATTTTACTCTTTATATTTATGATAAGTTTTATTGTAATAAATTACAGTTGCTCTTCTCTTATTACAGTGTCAATTTATTTGTTGTTGTTTTTTTTTCAAGTTGTCACCCTACGTCGTAGATGTCATGATCAAATATGTTTGTTCTGATCCCCGAGACCAGCAGAGCTAGATCAGGTCCATGAGTCTATTCACCCGTAGAAAGTCAAGAACCATCAAGGGGTTTTGGATAAGATCCAATTTGGAAAGCCCCAGACATGATAAAATATGCTCAGGGGAGGCCTGAGCAAAAGAGCACTTAGTGCACATCTCGAAGACTTTAGTTCCGTTAAAAAACGTCATTGTCAGTAGATGGCCGCTAAGGAAACGGGAAAGAGCAGTTTGGTCTTTTCTGCTGCCTTTTGCCATCAGAGCGCCGCCTGGGCTATCACTCTGGTACCATGGATGCTTTGGCGGTTTCAGCCAAGCTGCCCTATTCTCTGCCCTGGAAGTTGAGAATAGTTCGGTAAACGTAAGAGGGGTCCTTGGCACCATTCTCTCGCTGGCACCGGCTCTCGCCAAACTGTCAGCAAGTTCGTTTCCCACTACGTCCACATGGGAAGGGATCCATTGAAGGTGGATCTGACATGAACATGAAAGCTGTTTCAAGATCCTAAGAATGTGGGTCCCTGTACTATCCCTCACATTATGCCAAATCCGCCAAGTGCTGGATGGCACTTCTACTGTCCGAGAAGATATGATCAAATATAAGTCACTGAAGCATTAAAAATACAGGGTTTGACTCACATATATAGTGTAAGTTGATCCCCTAGGTAAAGTTCAAATCTCATTAAAACATTGGGCTTTGAAGTAAAAGAGATTAAAGAGTAAAGAGAGATAAAACAATTTTTTTACAGACTTGCTAAAATAAAGAAAAAAAGGGAGGGGAGAGGATAAAGCACCATGTAAAAATAATTAGGAATTTCAATTCACAATTAAGCACTTTAAAGGACCCATGGAGACCTCGTTACAATGATAGTGAGGTTGTAAAACTAATCTTATGAGCTAACTTGGCACATATGTTTCTTGATGCACTAGAATTCACATAGGCGTAGTTTTAAAATTTAAAACAAAACAAAAAAAAAACTGAAAATTCAAATTTTTTGTCTCAAAATGGCCATTTTCTTTCAAATTGGAACAGATATAGATATGCCTTTAAGCATACAAATTGATAAAATTTAATGCATTTAAATATGAGTATTTTCCTTCAACAAAGCTTACGATTAGCAATGAATTATTAATTTAAGTCATCATTTATTTTATTTTAGCATGAAATGAGTTAATAACAATTATAATTCATGTTCATGTCATTGTGCCAACCTTGGAACATTGGCACAAATGTGAAGTTTTAATCCAACGTTTAAAGAAGCACAAATATACAGGTATACTGCAGACACGTGTCAATCATACAAAGGTATTTCTTGTATTCATTGGCACAAATATTGTATGATGCAGAAAAATTGGAGGTTCCAACAGATATTTGATTCTAATTGTGAGCATTTTTATAAGCACCTGGACAATGTCAGGTAATAAGCTAGTCTAAAATAAAAAAAATATGTTTACTACTTTTCCCCACACAACTTCCTTTTACGTGTAAATTTCTTAATAGTTGCCTTAAGAGTTAAAAAAAGTGCTTGGAGGGAGCAAGGTAACAATTCAAATATTTACTCTCCTAATCTGCTACGAAACAATGCAAAAAATATTTTACAATGGTTAATTTTCTAAATATTGCTGATTTTAATATCAGTACCTGGGGACCGAGCCCACTCGGTTAAAAAAAAAAAAAAGAGGTTTGTAAACTCGTGTTTGTTTCTAAAATGCGAAGTACGTATTTAGATAAACTTGAAAAGCATTTTTTGCCTTTGGTTGCAATTACGCATTTAAAACAGCCGTAATTTGTTTTAAAAAACACATCCTTATTTAATCCATGCTCACCGTAAAATCACACCCAATTTCATTTCATTTGGCGCCGAAAGCGCGGGAGGGGTTGATGAGAATGGATGCAGAGTCCCTGTTCTCCAGTACGCATTTGGTTACAGTTGGTTTTGACTTTCACTTGACTTCACACTCCAAGGTTCCCCCCCGTACATACCACAACTCGTGGTTTAACCGGGATAGGGCCCCGAAGAGCGCTCTGTTCATTTTTTAACCAGGCCCAAGGTCCGAGGAAACCCTTAGCCCAGCATCCCACAGAGGTATCGTTTCACTTGGAGGATTTTATGTCCATGAACATTTTTAACGTCCCCTAGCCACCACTAATGAAGACGGTAGATCTTTGATCGGCTCGGCTCCCCCTATATGATCGGCCCGGGACCCTCCGGTTACGAGTCCGACGACTTACCGATCGGACTACCGCGGCCCACACCCAATTCTAACTTTATTTTGATTGATCTCTTTTAAATTTCAAAAACAATAATAATTATCTAATTATCACGTGTTGCCAAAACTCGTTTGCCAAATACCATAAAAATTTAAATTTACGTTGATGTGGATGTGATTAAATATGAAATCTATTGTTATAATGAAACTTTTGAATAAATGAAACAGGCTAAGGAAGAGACTATATCTAGTGAAGCCTTGCTTTAACATTTCAAAAATAATAACAATTTAACGTTGCCAAATACCATAAAATTTAAACTCGCGCTGATGTGATTAAATATGAAATCCATTTGTTATAACCAAGGCTTCACTAGATAGCGTTTTATACAGGCTGCTTCATTTGATCAAAATCTTTGGGATAAAAACGGATGCATGTCGCCTAGCGACATCTATCGAATTTTGTAGTAACTAATATTATAAACAAATCAGATAATAAAAGACAAAATTAAAATTTAATTTGTTGGCGACAATTTTACAATTTGGCATTCAATTCTATTTTATTATATTTTAACGTCATTTAATAGCTTGTTCGATTTGCTGGTTTATTCTGCATTTTAACGGCTTGTTTTAATTAGTTAGCGAATTATTTTTCATTTTAATTGATTCTAATTATAATTAAACTATGAAACGACACTGGCACCGCAGAGCGATAAATAGCGATTTTGGAACGATAGTTCCATCAAAACTTTTGATGAGTTTAGATTGTCAAATTAATTTGTTTGGCGAGTTTTTTAACAAGAATTCTCACATTATTTCGCAGCTTTTTTTTCAGTTGGCCCATTATTTTACTTTCAAGTATTAAACGTATGTGTGAAATTAGAAACAAAAAAGGGAAGATTTCGGTGATTGGAAGTCTGGTTATCTTTCCCTATTGGCGTTAAATCTTTGTGGCCAATTTATGAGCGAGGGAAATACTTCCTTCGCAAACATAAACTAAAGAGCAACAAAATAAAGTAATTATCGCCAAAAATTTGGCAACCACACCAGATTCCCAATTATCGAAATATTATCAATGTGTGAAATTTAACATAAAAAGAACATTACCTTTTAATGTTGTGTAAATGAAAAAAAAATTACATTTGGTCGTCGTAATATTGTAGTTTTGTTTATTTTTTTCGTACTTGTATAGCTCTTTAGTACTAAGCGATTATATATGCTCATTTCGTTGTTACTAAAGAAATTAATATGTTTTGTTGTCAATCGTCTTTCCGTTAAACACCAATCGCTTCATTGCAGGGCATTCATTCTGGGGCATCAAAAGGAAATGTCTCTGCGAATAGATTCGCCATTTATCGCTCTGATGGGTCAACGCTATCAAAATGAACATCTGAGCTTTTGCGTAGCAATTAAGATCTTAAGATCGTGTGAGCAACAATAATGAAACTAAATAGTAAATAGAACAATCTTATTTCATTGCTACATTTTTATTTATCGGCTGCGAATTTAAGCGTATATTTTATTAATGCAGAGATGTCAAAATTGAACGCCATTGCTATATGTTGCTAATTCGAAGAAAGTAAACAATGAATGAATGTCGTATGACTGAATCATGAGTTGCGACCAACTTTACCTGAAAAGGGAATTTATTTCCCCTAAAAAGCAGTACTAATAAGGCCTTCGACATCAATTCACTCTGTACTCCACTTCAGTAAACTATATCAATATTTTTTAACCCTTAAAGATAGGATGAACATCACTTTTTACAGCAGGAACAATGTGCTAATAAATGTAAACAAACACATCGTTCAGCGCTCTCTAGCGGGCAAATCTTTACCATTGATGTTTTGAGTAATGAAGCAGCCTGTATAAAACGCTATCTAGTGAAGCCTTGGTTATAACAAAACGTGGTCGCCACGGAAACAGTAACAATGAAAGTAATCATAAAGAAAATGACGAAATAAAAGCTTCTCAAACTTTTAATAAAGGCACAAAAAAAACGGGGTTTTTTGTGAAAACTCGCGTTTTTACAGAAAAAACGCCGACGTAGATGAACTCAGAAACCAAAACTATCTAAATACAAAATTTTATCGAAATCGTTAGAGCCGTTTTTGAGATCCGAAAAATAAATATATATATATACAAGAATTGCTCGTTTAAAGGTATTAGATTCAGTGAATTTTTCGCAAAATATCGCCAATAGTGCCAAGTTGAACCCAAATTCAAAAAATAATTTTTTTGCCAAATTTGTCGCCGACTTGGTGATATGTCGCCAAGTTGGTTGTAAAACACTTGGCGACCAAAACCTTGGCAACATATCGCCAAGTGGTCGCGCTAATTCATATCACTTGAGTTTGCATTGAAATTAACACTGATTTACCCCCAAAAAGGGGTAAAACACCCCCTTGGGAACATTCGAATGCAACCACAAGGGGATGTGCACAACTAGACCATCCTCAGAGTCTACATACCAAGCTTCTACGGCATATAGTTTTTGAGTTATGCGACACACATACGCACATACATCAGCACATACATCCGCACACACATCCGCACATACGTATATACAGACGTCACGAGAAAACTCGTCGTCATTAACTCGGGGGTGGTTGAAAAGGATTTTTCGGCTGCTTATATGTTGGTAGGTACATATGCACGTGCTGACAGGTCGAAAAAACTACTGAACATTCATTCGGGGGTGAGCAAAAGCAAAATTTAGACTCAAATTTGAGTGATTTTTTTTCGCGATCACAATACTTCCTTTACTACGTAAAAGGCAGTAAAAATTACAAAGCATAAAGCTAGATTTTTTATTTTCACGAAAATAGCAATGAATGAAAAAAAATAAGTAAATGCTAAGGTTAAATTAAAAAAAAAAACATCTAAGATTTCCTCATAAATATCCATAAAATTCTTAAATTGAAAGAAAAATTCATTTGGACGCCTTTATTTAAATTTAACCCATTAATGCCTGACATTTTTTTTCCAAAGATATTTTGTATACTGGTTACAAACAGTGTTTAATGGACAGGAAAAATAATTAAAAAATATTATGTAAAGAATAATTTTTTTATTAAGGAAAGAAAAATCGTCCCGTAAAGTTACGATAGACCCCAGAGGGTACATACTTCTTTTACTAAAAATTTTTTCTGCCTACGATATAATATTTAAAAAATTAGTAGAGAAAAGACGGAAAATAGCATTGGAGTGACATCATACGATGACGTTTTCCGAACAGCCTATCAGAGGTCTAGAATTGCCACAATGGTTCCTATTGGGGTAAAGGTAGCTTGTATGCTACCAGGCTCGTAGCTAGAATTTTTTTGAGGGGGGTGTCTAAGACTGCACGAACACGAAATCAAAAGAACTAATTGCTTTGCACACTAATTAATATTAATTAGAGTAATATTAATTAATATCAAAACTCGTTATTTTTTCAAAAAAAAAAAAAAGACTATGTAATGCCTTTACAAAATTCGGCTAGAAAATTTCGGATATTTTGCAAATTTCTGCATCATTTCTTCTTATACATGCAGAAAATCTGCAGAATGACTCCACTCCAATAGAGGTTCTCGTGTTCTAAATGGATTCAGAAACAGAGAAAATTACCAATTGATAGGAATATTTAAAAATAAAATAACGTTTTTCTTGAATATTTCTATCTAGCTTAGAGAAACTGTTGTTGCAAAGTGATATGAACTGGGAAAAACGGCAGTGGTTTTTTGGGAAGAGGGGAAGGGGGAGTTTTTACCCCTTGAACCCACCCCTTGGCTACGTCTCTGGAACAACGTTGTACGAAGTACGCTGGAATTCGTGATTTCGATGTTACTGTGCGCCACTCTAAAATAAATGAAATTTATGCCCCCCTTTCGAATTATGCCATTTTAGGCTTACTGTATACAGGGTGCTCCTGTTCAACTTGCAAGGCCTCTATTTTCGAACCGTTTGTCCTAGATGCATATTTCCAACTGCAAAATGCTTAGAATGAGATGAAGAGTTAAGATATTAAGTGCGGAATTCAAAGTGAAACACGGACGATCGCAACTCACCATTGCAATCGCAAATTCCTAAATTTGGATTCAAGTAAAACGTTGCAATCGTCTCGAGATGCGATTCTATCGCAATTTGACTTCTAGTAGCGATTGCAATTTTGGGCTATTGCGATCGCCTCGAAGCGATTGCAATGGTTTTTCACTTGAATTCGGCCCTAAGAGTTTGAAGAGAGAGAGAGGAATAAAAAAGGGGGGGACCGGGGGGAGGGGCATGCGAAATCTAACTTTTTATACGGACTCCGTGTCCTCAATTCCAACACGAAAAAAAAAAAAAAGAAAGATTTGCAATTGGAACTCGAAGTGATATTAGGGTTCAAAGTAGGGGATATGCAGAAAATGCTATCGGAACATAGCTATTCTATCGTTAACCACTATATTTCTCCCCAAAAGGTGTTACTGACAGTGAGTGTAAAGTGGTGTAAATCACAAAATGCTGCGTTTCATATCTCGGTAAATATTGCTCGTTCCAATGTCAAACTTTTTGTGTTTGAAATTGTTTTTTTTTACGGGTTTGATTTCCCCAAATATAAGTTTGGGGACTTAGGATCCTTCCAAAAAGTTAAATCTCGTATTTTGTGGCTAAATATTTTCCCCTTTCAAACTTTTATTATTTTTAACCATTTTTGTGTGTGTGTTGAGAAAACATATTTCTTTTCAAAATATACCAACCTGCTCGAATCAGTATTATTTGAACTTTTCGATAAAATTGAACATTCCAATATGATACCTGAAATCAATAATAAAATTGTATTTCTCTAAAACTATTATAAAAAAAAATCGAAAAATGGCAACGATGACTAATCGTGGCTTGATTTATTCTCGAATCGATAAATATAACAAATGGCGTAAAATGTATCTCCCCAAAAACAACAGTGTTGTAAAAAAATCCCCCGCCAAGAAAACCTTAAATACTCAGCCTTAAAAAGTTATGATATCGAGTTTTCCCGCCAAGTTTGTGCCAAACTACAACTAACCTGTATGTATAGTTCTTTTAAATTGTTTTCAGTTTTGCCAGGCGGGAAGCTTTGTATTATGAGGTGGTTGCTTAATGAGTAAAAACTTCCCGCCTGGCAGGACTGAAAACAATTTAAAATAACTATCCATACAGGTTAGTTGTAGTTTGGCACAAACTTGGCGGGAAAACTCGATATCATAACTTTTTAAGGCTGAGTATTTAAGGTTTTCTTGGCGGGGGATTTTTTTACAACACTGTTGTTTTTGGGGAGATATCACATGTTTTTGCATTAATATTATTTCTTTGCCTGTTTTTTTTTTCTCTTCAAAATTTACTTTGCATGTTTTTTTTTCCCTTCAACATTTTTCTTGGCGGTCCGACATCTGTGGTTTTCTTGGCGGCATGCATTTGGTGCAAAAGTTCAAGGATCTTCTTCAGTCTAGGATAAATTTGAAATCAATGACAATGTACCACCCGAACCGACGCAAAACAAAGCTAGTTGCTAACAATACTACATTTAAATTAAAAGTTAAAAAAAAAACCCAACCCTTACTGCCGATCTCATATTAAAATGAACTAAATTGAAGATCCCTTTTAAAAGCCTTATGCAATAAAATCAATTACAAATATTTTATTTGTTAACAAATAGAAACTGGCAACAGATGAAATTATAAATCATTGAGTTTTCTTTCCTCGTGGCCCAACAATGAAAACATAAATGCTCAGATGTTGAACAGAGCTAGTAGATAGAAATCGGACCAATTTTAAGCATTAATAACTCCGGGGTGCGATGACCCCGGGGGGTAAATTTTGGGAAAATGTCCTCAATGTCTCATCGAGAATATTCATACCAAAAATCAACACTAAAGACCCCCGGGGAGAAAAAATACGGAAAATAAAAACGAGGGGGGAGGGGGTGGGGGGTCAAAAAACCCCCTATGCCGAGCTTTGGGACAAAATAAATGTGGGTGCAAAAGCAGAGCTCAATCCGAGTTACCGTTTAGTCTGGACCCCTGTCAAACAATTTTTAAAAAGTGCGAAAAAT